>DVQP01001199.1:0-16653 GCA_018231745.1 Danaus eresimus | reverse complement strand
CCCGTGATCACGG
Organism: Danaus eresimus; assembly: GCA_018231745.1. Classification (NCBI taxonomy): domain Eukaryota; kingdom Metazoa; phylum Arthropoda; class Insecta; order Lepidoptera; family Nymphalidae; genus Danaus; species Danaus eresimus. Next base: position 16,640 of record DVQP01001199.1, on the reverse strand, counting down.
TTGCTGAAAAGTAATCGAAACGTCGGGAGTATGTAGTTTTTAAAGTAATAAAAATATGCCTAGTATAATCCGAAAAATATTAGTTTTGTGTCAGCATATCAACAATCTCAGACTAACTAAACACTTGTTAAATTTAGCAGAAAAAAGACATAATAATTGTTTGAAAATATGTAAAGTTCAATCACAGGTGTAACTTGTGTGGAAGGTACTAAATTTAATATCTGCATATTTGCTTCAATGGGACATAATGTCATTATGATGTGGATATCATTGTATGGTCTTTAACAACACCACAGTCAAAGGAATAGCTCCCAAACAATTTTACAAGCTACCCCCCTAAATGTAACCCATAATTTTTATTTAACGCAGCCTTTCTCGAATTTTCCATTAACACCCCCTGATAGGGACTACAGGCTTAAAGAGGTTTGTAAAAGAACCAGAATGTATGTAATTTCATTTAGCTAGAATAAATTATAGTGGGCTTTACAGTAGGTGGAAAAAGGGGGTGTTAAACAATAATTTATTCTTAAAGTGAGCAGAAAACAAAATAAGTTTAGGGACTCCTGGTCTAACCTCTTGATAACATTCTCCCTCGCCAGTGGTTTGAACCGAAACTTCGAACATCTGCTGGTAATGGGTGGAATGATTCTTGATACATAATTACATATGAGACAAAAACGTGTAGTCCTCGTCTCTCTCTCCATAGTTCGACGTAAGGCTGCCTGAGCTGCCGTTGTCATTGAGTCTGCTTCGTCCAAGATAACCAGTTTGTATGGTGGGCATGGTCTGCCACTGAAAGTTTTTATATTACTCCATGAAAAATTTATAAGAATATATTATTGTAGGCAAAAATATTCAATAATCAGTTTGTTCAAAATTATGGAAAAATATTATTATTATGTATATATTATAAGGGAGCTACAATTTAATAATTAATCTTGGAGTGACATTTGTTTAAAAGTATTGATAATGGTTGGTAATATAAACAACTTACTCTGGTCTTGTATTGCTGACTGTTAATTGGGCAAATGTTTTTACTTTATCTCTTATGACTTGAATTCCTCTTTCATCCGAAGCATTCAGTTCAAGAACTCGCTCTCTAGTAATGTCTCCGAAAAGCTGTCTAGCAGCAGCCAAGATAGCACTGGTTTTACCAGTTCCTGGTGGACCATAAAACAACAGATGTGGTAAATCACCGCCAGCCAGACATTCTCTTAAAACTTGAACCACTTCTCCCTGATCAACGATATCGTCTATAGTTTTTGGACGGCTATAAAGAGGAGCAAAAAACACTTACAACATATTCATTTTATATTTATGAAGTATATCAGAATATCTAGTTTCTTACTATTTTTCAACCCATGGAGCTGGAGCCTTTTTCTTTGTGGATTTCACTCCTGAAGTAGATGGTTTATCAGTACTTGATATCTTGCCGGTTTTTAAAAATGCCTGCATTTTTAAGCAAAATATAATTTGTAAATATTGTTTCAATACAAATTACTAAACCACTGGCGGTAAAAATTGACAAATTCAAGTTTCAACTTAAACCTAGAACTCAAATTGAGGCTGTCAACTGTTGATTCGTTCATTAAAACAACAACATAATTTTTTAATAACAATCTATTTACAAATATTTTTTAACCTTGTTACTATTTCCCATAGCATATTAATATAAAAAAAAAAAAACAAATTTCAAAATTACAATAAAAAAATCTATTACTGAACTTGTACTTCGATCCATGATTAATTACCTATGTTTACAGTTGGATTGTCAAATATAAGCCGGTAACGACAGCAATCACTGAGGCGGCAATTGAAATAAAATAATATTTTTGTATTATAGGATAGAAAATAATTATAATATGTCAACTAGATCTAAACGTAAATCCGAACAATCAGAATCTAAAGAAGTACCCAATAAAAAACGTATCGAAAACTCGTGGATATTATTAGCCAAAGGTACGAAGTGGAAAAATAAAGTGTTCTATAAAAGTTTACCTTTTGCGAATCTATCACAGAAATTGCTTTATTCCAGAGGATCTCTTGAAGAATGACAATTTCAATATTATAACGTTGCCGCATCCCGCTCATGGAGGTCCATCCAAGTATTGTTTAGATAAAGCCAATCTTAAGATATACGAAATTGTAACGTTTAAGGAAGACAATCGTTCGTGGTTTATTAATGACTCAGTTAAGTCCGACGGAAGTCTCATGATGGTGACGCCGATAAACCCTCTGTTTTTAGGTATAGCAATTTACACTGCACTCACTACATCCCTTCAATAACATTTTAGTTAAGTTAATGCTAAACTAAAATTAAAATATGCATTATATATTATGTTGTATAATTGTTCTCTATATTATTTTAATCCAATAAGAGATTTTTCTTATCAAATATAGTTTAAATAAAATAGAATTCCAATTTCATTCTTTCAGTTTTACCTAAATTAAGACAACAGTGTTGTGACAGGGCCATGCCATTAGAAGATTTACTATCGGAAAAGGGTTTTGATAAGCTTATCAAATTTTTTAATGATCTTAATGCTATTGGAGATTTAAAGGTGTTTGTAATATTAATAAATGAATTAATTCTTCTATAATGCAGGCAGATGAATAATTTAAATTATCAAATTTAGGGCTCAGCAGATCTGAAAGCATATAAGTATAATGAAGAGAAAACGCTGATGTGGCTGGAACAGAAAATTAGGAAACTGTCGCAATTTTTACGAGACAGAAATATACACGTGACTTCTGGAGCAATATCGGCTACATTTGTGGCTAGTACTGTGGATAGTGACAAAGTTGATGATGGTGTGTTATAACAATAAAATATTTTTTCATAAAAAAAAATAATAATATACTGTATGAAATAATCCTCTAACTTTGATATCTGATTCAAGAGTAAGGCATATAAAGGTCAACTTGTGTTGAATAGAATAATATTGAAGATTTTTCACTCATAAATACATTTTTTACAGAATTTTATCTTAGGTATGCCCATGGTATAGTATCAGAATACTTGGAAGATCATATAATCAAGTTATTGGAGGAAAGATTAAATTTAAAATCTGACTTGATTGAACAAGTTGGTAATAAGAGGAAGTCAGAAATGGGAGAAAGTAATGAAACCATGAAAAAAATTAAATTTGATGCTGTAGATGAAACTGAAAACAAACCCATTGTAAATAATATAGTATCAGATGTTAAAAAACCTAAACAACTAACATCTAAAGAAAAGGCAAGACAGAAAGCTGCTAGTGGCTCCAAGGCTATATCATCCTTCTTTAGTAAAAGATGATATTTTGTAATAAAAATTATAATTTCCTAAATAATATATTTTATTTTTAATTCTATGTAGTATCACCACCAAGATATTAATTCCCTCATAATTGTCAAGTACTTCTAACGTTTTAAATTACGAATAATCTTTTATGTATGGTTCATGCAGAAAATTTGTTTTAATATTAATTAATAGTATGGAGAAACGATTTTGTGCCGGCGTTATTGTAAAGTATTAATCACATGGTAACAAATATTGAAACGTAATTTGTCCTATGGCAACACCGTGCCGTCGCCATTGCTACGTCCATATTCGTTGAGCCTTTTTAATTCTGTCGGACAGTGAGTAATTCTTTAAATATTACTGACTTTTTTTTACTTTTAAGTGATTTTAGGACACACTGGACATTGTGTAGTGTAACTCATGTGATTTGTGTTGTTATTGTCGTGAGTAAAGACTTTAATAAGTGCAAAATACACTAAAATCGCGGCCAATGTCAGCAGGCGTGTCAGATCAGGTATTTTACATTAACTATTATTTGTGTACTATTTATGTAGAATTATTGTATTTTCTTTGGTACTTATATCGCATCGTTTCTTGTTTCATGTTTGTATGGCGTGTAGCGGATGAAAGGGCAAGGGAATCAAGGTAAAGACTTGTCATTATGACGTTGCAGGTGTTTCTTGGTAGGAGGACCTCGTACCGGTCGGCTTGCGAGTCGCATCCGGTAATACGAGATTATGATGCGGTCTTAGCGTCAGAGCATAGTCTTTTTTGTTTTGTTACTTAGTTACACATAGATCTCGTATATTAATTCTCTAAACCAATCTATAATCAAAATGCAATTAAAATACATCTGTTGCTTCGGTCTTACATGTTTGTTACATGATTTTTTTCGAATGCATTATTAATTAACAATGAAATGTATTTTTGATGTTGATTGATTTTAAATTGTTATGTGTACAGTTTATCATACACATAAACATTAGTTTGTAGTGATCATTATTGACTGGAAATTATGTAATATCATCAAGTTGTTTGCAATGACATATTTGCTTTAAAGAATTTTATTTTTTGTAGAATATGTTTTCTAATCCTTTATTTTTTTTTATGAATTATATTTGTTAGAACCAGTTTATGGACATTCTTCTATTTATAACTTACAAAATATAATATTGTTAAAACCTACCTATATAGTTATTTATCAAACCTAGACAAAGCTTATATTTATGGTTTGAACCATACAAAAAGTGTCTCTTCAATATTTTGTATGACAATTATATTCTTAAAATACTTTTAATGAAGTCTCAGATATTTTTTCACATAAAGGTCAACTTTTTTACTATAATTTACTAGTACTTACTGAAATATGGAGAAAATTGTATGGTATATTATCTAAAAGAATAATTGTGACCAATCACATTACTGACCTTAGTGTGATTGGTCACAATTATTCTTATTATACATAGTTGTTATTCATTCAACTAACTTGCGACTTTGAATTTAATTCTTCCTTTAATATAAATAACTTTTTCTACATCATGTGTTATTAAGTAAGTTAGGTCTTTAGCTATTGGCACTTATGACATTTTTCTTAAAAATTGCTTCAAAAAAATGGTTCAGATTTTATATAAATTTAATTAAATAATAATAATTATTAATGTTAAATTATTTGGTAAAATGTATTTGATGAAATTGTTTTACTACTAAATCTTGTTTATATGTAAATTATGTTATTTTAATTTGAATCTAAAATAATGTAATTATTATTACTGTAACAATAATTAAAATACTCAAGTGCACCACAAATCTTAAAAATCAATGCTATATGTTATGTATTGTTATTTAATTACTATGTTTTATTAATACTTTTTATTGTCTGCATTCATTTATATATATAATTTATATGAGAACATTTATTCTTTATTTCAAATATGATACTGATCCTAAAAACTATAAGCCTTTATGCCATATTTATTTTTAAATCGTATTTCATACAAATAATTAATAGATGTTTATAAATATTCCAGTTACAAATGTACCTAAAGAGCAGTTAGAGAGTGGTGGTGACGAGTTGGCGGAGTCATGGCGTCACCAGCAGCAACCATCGTACGCGCCACCCATCTCGTCAGCGACGGAGCCCTACAGCGCGGCAGGTAGGTACATACATTCAAATTTATATGTTCTATCATAGTTTACAGTATAAACTCCTGCTTAACCAAAATACATCTTTAAAGTAACTAGTTACCTTTTGCTTTGTATAAATTTGTTTTCAATCATGGGTCATCAAAATGAAATTGGGTGCTTTCAGGTTATTATGGTACAACAGCACTTCCTTATCAGGCCTTTGGAGTTGGGGATGGAACATGGTCCACCAATGGAACAGATCCAATGACTTTCCTTGGAGGATACAATCCTCACGATTCCTATGGCATGGATGGTAGCTAGTATTTATTCCAAACAAGAAAAACAAATTCCCTCCCATTGATAGCTTTTAATACAATCTTTAACAGATTTGGTATGATATTTTATTACTGACTTATTCGTTTAGAGTGAATTTGGAGTTTCTCACAAAAAATATCTTACTGGTTCTAACAGAAATAGGAGTATGACCCTGATTAGTTGCATCTTTTACATTTTAATCAAATTACTCATAAGGTACATATCTTTCAGGTGTATTTGGACCATCAACAACCCCCTTTTCAACAGCACCGTTTGGACAGCCAGCATCAACCTTTAACTATTTCCCTGGGAATGGTGATTACTCTACTTGGGGTCAATTAGGTCGTCCAAAATTGTACGATGATTACTATAGGAATGAGGGAATTTACGTCCCGGACGGGATTAAAGCCGTTGAAAGTGGTGTACAGTCATTGTCGCTCTGTGAGCATAAGAGCGATAAAGATCGTACGCCCGAACTCAAGGATGTTTCTAGTGGATCGCAACCCAAAAAGATGACTTGGGCTTCAATAGCCAGCCAACCAGCTAAGCCGACTCCGTTAACTCAGAGTGGAGGGCTCAAGAAGAAGGGGCCTGGAATGCCACCACCGCCGATAATTCCAGGGAAACATAACATGGATATCAGCACATGGGATGCTGGCAAGAATGCACCTGTCGCGAGTGCACCACCGCCATCGCTTCAACCGCCGCCGGTGCCTGCTCCTCTACCGATGCCGCAGCCGGCGCCGACGTCCGCTCCACTACAACGTGGACCACCACCGCAGCACCAACCGCCGCCCTCCTGGACTCACACTCCTCGAGCTCCTCCACCGATGCAACCGCGTCCCATGGTTCCCCCACCGATCGTCCCCGGTCCACAACAAACCGCCCATCCCGTTCTAGAAGAGCTACGCGTCAAGAATGAATACAATCCCAAGGAGTTCGATCTCAGTGCTCCAAATGCTAGGTTCTTTGTGATTAAGTCGTATTCGGAAGATGACATTCACCGTAGTATCAAATACGAAATCTGGTGCAGCACAGAACATGGCAACAAGCGTCTTGACGCTGCGTACAGGGACCGCGAGAGAGAGGGTGGTGCTGTGTATCTATTTTTTTCCGTAAACGGTAGCGGCCATTTCTGCGGCATGGCTCGTATGATTAGTGCTGTCGATTATAATTCTAACTCAAGTGTGTGGTCGCAAGACAAATGGAAGGGACAATTCCGCGTTAGGTGGATATATGTTAAGGACGTTCCTAATATACAACTACGGTATATCAAACTAGAAAACAATGAGAATAAGCCAGTGACGAACTCTCGCGATACCCAAGAGGTTCCCCACGCTAAGGGTCTGCAGGTGTTACGTATCATGCATAGTTACTGTCATTCCACCTCTATCTTTGATGATTTTATACACTATGAACGCCGCCAGGAGGAAGAGGACTCCCGTAAAGTGCCTCATCACAACCCACAGGATAACAATCGGGAGGAGCATGAGGGTGGTGGTAGAGGGTATCGGAACTATCGTGATTTCCGTGACCATCGTGATGGGCGTGACGGTCGAGATGGACGAGAAGGTGGTAGGGATGGTAGAGACGGTCGCGATGGTCGTGACCACAGAGAAGGCCGGGAGCCGAGAGATCATCGTGACAGTCGCGAGCCCAGGGAGCCTCGTGACCCTCGTGACCTTCGCGATCCTCGTGACTCCCGTGACTCACGTGACCCTCGTGACTCCCGCGACCACAGGGACGACCGCGACGGACGAGACAATCGCGACCACGGAGGATACCGCGACAGGGATTACAGGCCGCATCATAAGGTTTGATTAAATCTTTATATAAGTACAAGTGAAAATGCAACATTGACATTAGTACAATTTTTTTTATATATATAAATTTAGCAAAAGTGTTAATATTTAAAAAATATATTTATGTTTCAGGATCGCGACGGTTCCCGCGGACGTGGAAGACCGCGCAACTGATTCTACGTTATGAGTGATAAACGTTTGAGGACTGGCTTCTCTCCATAGACAACTAGTACTCGAAAAATTGGTATCGCATTACGAGATGTTTATAGAAATGAGGAACTATTGAAATCGATTCAACTTACACGGTTGTGTCCGAAGTTGAACTGTTGTTACATAAAATAGAATAATAATTGTTTTGAACAGTGCTTTGCAAAAAAAAACTTTCAATAAATTAAAATGTGCTAAATAATGTTTTATACTGGAAGAACATTAAATGATGCAATGACTAGTGAACAGGACATTAATTCGTAAATTTTCATGTGTTCATGTCACATGAGATATTGTGTGGAGTTGTGGACATTCAAATTTTGTGGACAAAATCAATGAGGTATATTATTATACAACTAGGAAATTCTGTGGCGAGAGGGGTTGATCCTTTAAAGGAGCGGCTATGATGAAACATGATGTGATTATCATTGTAAAGTGATAAAAGATCCATGCACTTTAGTGTGGTGTTTATACAAGACCTTTATGAACAGTGTTTGATGAATAACAGTAAAGAGTTTTTGGTGGTAACTTGTATAACTTTTATAATGCAGGAGGAAATGTAATCACATGTGATGTTCATGAAATTTTGTATACTGTTTTATAATCATAAAGGAATTCTCTCGTAACATTTACTTAAAACACATTTAATACAGCCGTGTGTATCATGATCTTAACATGATACAAACTTTACATGTGACCATTGATATCATTTAAAACATATGATGCAGTGTTACTTTACATGCATTATATGAAAACATTAAATTCTGATTGGAGGTAGATATGAAAAGATTGTTCATACTTTATAAACCTTTGTACATACTACATAATATGTATTTTAAAAGAAAAAGGACTATAGTACTATTTTTTACTTTTTAAGTGCAACAAAAGTGTAACGAGAGAAAATTTATTGAAAATGAAACTATCAATTTATACTGTATTTACATATTTTCTTAACCTTACCTTAGTTTTCCAAGTGCCTATTTGTTTTGAATTATAAGAAATCAACTCCTTGCATGATGTCTAACCCATTTCAGTTTTGAGACATTGCTTGGCTATGCCATCATATTTTTTTAAATATTTTTTTGGTGTTGTTAACTTTTGTTACAACAAAGAGATTGAAACATTTTTATCAAATAAAAAAAGAAATGTTACATGAAAAAATTGTTAATTTCATTAAGTGTGCAGTAAATGTTAATTGTATAAAATGTTGTGAATTAAAGGGTGAAACATAATTGAATAACTGGATTAAACTGTCATAGACGTTGTCAATGCATTATTTTTATCCTATATATATAAATATACAGAATTCTACACGACACTGGCAGAGTAACTGTACGTCGTTACACAGATGAAGGCCATATTAAAAACAACCAACCATAAATATTCAGAAATCCGTAAAACACCGGTGTTCTGTCTAGTTATACTTCTATCCTTTTCGTCATTACAATTCGACTTAATTATTGTCAAGTAGGTAACTATAACAAAAACTTGCATATAGCTTGTATAGACATGACACTTAAATGATTACCTTAAAACTTCTGGACAATTGAGTGATTACAATTGCTTACCTTATTTAATAACAAAATTATAATCTATCATATATGAATTACCTTTGCCAATTTAACGATTGCGTTTCTTATATACTGTTCGCCCGTCCGAAATTTTTTTTTCACGTGTAAAATTTAAAACTCAAATTCTCCTATCATCTGCACTGAATCCGAAAATATTAGTTTTATTTAAATGAATACTCGCGAAAGTCTTCATCTCATTAGATTCAACAGTGCCTTGGACTTGCGACTCAGGTGTAGGTTTTAAGGGGACTAAATCTATCATGCGTTAAACGCTCGCCTCCACCGTCCAAGCCTCTCTGTACCTACCCGAATTTAAAACGAACCTAGTAGGACTAGTTCCAAGATTTTAAGCAAATATTAGGAAAAGGAATAATATTTTGTTTTCCGTGATACAGAAAAAAGTTGCGTTAGGAATAAGTGACTTTACCAAATTCCGAAATATGCTTCTTCAGAATGAGAATTTAGGAAAAAAAAAACGTTAAGGAAGTTGATGGCGACGAATTTAGTAGTTTTATCTTAAGTTCTTGTTATTTATTTTAATAAAATATGCCTTAATAAGTAACAGCTAGTCCACAATACTATGCAATTATTTTTCAAAATCAGTAAAAGTAATTGTGCCCGTTGAGATGCGATTTATTGTGCATTTATTTAAATTTCAATATTTGGAAAACGTATCAGATGGTATCAATAATAATCCACTTAAACTAATTTTACAATAAGGACTTTCAATATTAAAACAAAATTATCCTGCTAATTTATAATCTGTGTTTTTAATGTTCATCTGTTGTTTTTCAAAAATAAATATCAAAATGACAGTGACAGCGATGGGTCATAGATGAACAAATCGCTAAAACTTCACTCCGGTAGCTGATAAATATAAAGTTCTGTTTTATTTACATTAAAATACGATGTCCTCCTGTGAAAGTTAGTGTAGAAGAAAATCTTTAAAATGAAGTGTGTTCATGTGTCTAAAATACTCGAACGAACAATTATGCCAGCATTACATCTATATAATGATCCAGATGCGTTTTGTTTACTCTCCGCTGGTCTGTCAGTCGCACACTCGTAGCCAGTCGAGTCTGATCAGTGATGTCTCGACTGCACATTATGGTGCTGGTGCCGCTGCCGACATAACGCGACTCGTGTGATATCAAAACAATGTTATCAAACTCTTATCACTGCCAGATAATCAAATGATGGCAATAATAAAATGAGTTCCAAGCGAACCTTCCATTCGCTACATGCATTGTATCGTAAACGAGACTATTAAAAATCAAAAGTGCCTGTTTCTCCAGATATATTTTTAAAAATGAGACATGCATCCAGCCGAAATGCAAAAAAGTGTTTCAGTGCAGGTAGATAGTGATTTTGCTCTTTTACTGCCCAGTGGTGCTTATGAGATAAAAAAGATGGAGCCAAGATCCAGGTTAAGAAAAGTGATACTATTCTGTTTACTGCTCTCACTGTTTGGGATGGTGGCATTCGGATACTTTTGCCCCGACCAGGTAAATTACCATATCTATATGACGAACTGATCAAGTATTGATAAATATAATTTAGCCATGTATTTATAATTATTCTTGAATCAATAGTAGCAGCATCCATATATATTATACACAAGAAAACTAAATTTATGAATGTCAATGAGCGGCCAAGCTGTAATTATTTGTTAATATCATAAATATACAGTATCAGTATTATATAAATATTTTGTGCCAATTATAAAAATTTCTAAATACTTTGTCCTAAAGTCCTTCAAAATTCTTATAATTTGATTTACATAAGTATAAAATCGCTTGTAAATGAGTTGCTTAAAATTCTTGTATAAGCATTCCGTTATGGCTGGTAAGCGGTGTTGGGTAAATGATAGTGAGTAGACGGACAATAAAATATTTTTATCCCATGTTTTATTTATACCATGAGATCTTTATGTGTCTATTATCCAATAAACGGTGTTAGAAACCATGTCATGTCATGATATAATAAAATTGATCTATTTGAGAATTGGATTAAATTGATGTGATTTTCACATCAATGTTGACTGACATTTACTGTGTGTGAGATTTTTTTTTGTAAAATTTTTTAATAAAAAATACTTTGTATGGAACTGTAAAATTCTGTTACAATTGTATTCAAGGATGTTTTTAATAATCTAAAATTTGGTATGTCCTATAATAATAACAAAAAAATCAATAGGTATAATAAAAACTACGAAAATTAATTAAATAATAAACGACGAAAATTAATTAATTAAAAAATAAATAAAAAAACATATGTTTTTATGCATCATAAAAACACATTAATTAACACATTGAATAAAATTTAAAATAATTTTAATATTTTACCGACATTTATAAAGGTTAAGAATTTTAAATTTGTGACATGAAAGACAAAAATAAAATAAGTATATACAGAGGTGTCGAAATCAAATTAAAAGTAACACGGTACATTAAAAAAGTTTTTATATGTTTCCGTAATGCCAACTTTATAAATCGTAGAGTTATTCAGTCCCGCATTTGTAGCGACTGCACTAATTAAAGAGGGTGGCAGCCATGCAAGTTGGATTCATTTGTTTTTGCGTACACAAACCGGGAAAAGGCCGGTTGCAACCCTTTAAGCTGCTTACGTTGCTCTATAAGAATATAAGTCTGCGGTTGAGATATGAGATATTACGTTTTTAATCGGATTTCATTTTCTACAAAGCGGGCTTATAATGATTAAAAATTTAGTGATAATTTCAAACTATTATAAGTTTTATTGAAAAACATATTCGATGTTTATATAAATAACGAGTGTAATCACATTGAATTGATTATGAAAACGGAGATAAAATGCAAATAATGTTAACCATATATATTAACTTCGTTATTTATGTTATAATGAATGCGTTTTAATTTTTGAATTAATTTACTTATATGCTTTAATGGTACGTCCTTTTTTAATAGCAAATAATTCAAATATATGATTCAAAGTAACGAATAAGATCTTTTACGAATCTTAAATTAGAGCAACATAAATAATATTAATATTTTCGGATGTACTAAGCGTTTTTTGTTATTTTAAACTACATGCTCCCGAAGTTTCGGTTACTTCGCAGCAACTTTGACCACGAGCAGAGAAGGTGAAAATTTGTTTTTTTTTTACCCAGAAACGTAGGGCGTATATAGTTTAAAAAAAAAAATAAAAACGCGTAGTACATTCGAAAATATTAGTTTTAATTTAATCCTCCCAAAAGTTTTAGATGTTACAGCAAAATAGGCATTCAATAACTGATGAAAGTAAAAATTATTATTTATAATCGAAGCTAACTACAAGATTAAGTCGTCACTACATACGTAGCGTTGTCAGTTTTCCGTTTCTTTGTCTTCATACTATTGTGCTAACTATATTTTTAATACTTTTTTACTTTCTGAATACCAGACATAACCAAATGTAGAAAACATAATGTTATCTAAAATATATACTTAATATTATGTTAGATACGGTAATGTTAAACTGTGGATAAGAGAGAAAGTTTCTTCACTTGTAATTGGCTCTCGATTCTTATGTTTTGTTCTCTTCAATGTTAATTTGATCATCCCTATATGGCGTTGGTCACGAGTCCCATATTGGATTGTCGGACGGCGCTGGCCATTTGAGATATGTTGTCGCTGAAATTAAAGTCATATAGACGTGCTGTATAGTAATTGTTAATTCGGACGAAACCTTCAGGGAAACGAAAAAAAGGGGAACATTGTTGAAAGTTTTTTTTTTTTGGAAATTTCATTATCTATGCTTAAATTTGTGCGGGTCTGTTATTTTTATTTATTTAATTATAGCGATACAGGTACGAAAGAGTTGGACGTTGTTCCAAGGAGATTTGAGTATGATGTATATAAGATAGTAAGATGTATGTCTGTTGTTAGGATAAAATAATCGATTTCTATTAAAAAAACATTTATGTGTATTTATATGATGCGTATACAAAATTATATATATATTTCTCTGTCTGTCAGTTTCTTACGGCTAATCTCTTAAATTACTGTTTCTATTTTGACGGAACTTTCCCTCACAAAAGCTGATGTACTTACTAAGAAATAAGCAGTTCCGCTTTGATTTCCAAAGTTTTATTTATTATAATAACCTTTCTGGTTAAATTCGTGATCACGGCTAGTATAATACGGCTAGTATAAGCTAAATAATATGTATATATTGTGAGGTGGTATGAAATTGTTTTGTATTTTGTTCGGGTGCTAAGAATCAACCTTATTCGGAGGATAACCATGGCATCGTTATCCGGGCCGCGTGTTGAATGATAATGTCAAAGGATACTGGTCTGGTCTGGTCTCACCCACGGCGTACACCGCAACGCCTCGCTTGTTTAAACTCTAATGAATTATTTGCACTCCATTATACACTAGCATTATCTTCCGGTTCCATCGCCGACCAGAAAGCAGCGGTCGTTCCAATCAATCTATCCTATTAAACTTACTTATTAATCTGACGTTCGAAAGTTTTTGAGCTATGTACTCTGTTTTAATCGTTAGAACAGACATACATCGATAAATGATTATGATATATTGTTGTATTGTATTCTATATTCGTGGGTCTAAGTGTAAATGTCATTGATTAGATAAAAATAAACTATGAAAAGCTGACCTTTCCGCCTGAGCGATTCGATTCTTCGTTTTATCTCTTCGATATATGTGGATATAGGACGCTGTGTTGGAGCTTTTCAGACACGAATATTTTACTATGGGAGGTTTTTTTAGCTATAAAAAAATATGTGCATAATATTTTTCTTAAATACTTCAGTTTGATATTATTAATTTTTATTATCGTTGGTTAGCCTTGGAGCGTTAAGGTGGTGAAATTACCGCTTCCCGTACTTCAGAAAGTACGTTTCAATAAGTTACAATGAGCTGTTGACATGCGACCATTACATTTGTTCTCCGCTTTATGTAAATTCATTTCGTGGATTTGAAATTTAAGGGACGGAATTGTCGTGAAGCAGTTTTTGGAAGGCTTTGTTCAGCTGGAAGTTGATATTTGTTAAATATAAGTGCTTTAACGAGCTCTTAAAATTCCTCGCTATTAGCAACAAGCCTGAAACTTTAGAATGTCGAGCAAATCTACTGGGTCTTATAGTTGTGTTACTTATTAAACTATAATTAAGTGTTTCAGTACTCGCGAGTAAATATAAATATCAATACCTTATTTAAAGTCTGATGTTCGTGAGACATTTTTTTGTATTTCCGCTTATATTATTTGCAACATGCTGTATACCCTAACATTTAAACGTTTATTCTAATAGAGTTATAAGTTTCTAATATACAGGATGTTCAAAATTTCAAATTGTTACAAAAAATAAGATTTATATGTTATGCACTTAAATGCATAAGTATGTAAAAAAATTTTTGCCTTGTTTAATATATAAATATTAAATAAGGTAAAAAATTGCAGAGTGTTTAGTATAAACATACTTTAAAATTTATTTTTAAACACGTATGGCTTTGTCGTATACTTTACGAGTTTGTCATAACGTCGGCGGAACTTTGACCACATTTGCTTTTATGTAGTCGCCACAAACGCGTACATACAGGTCGTTCTATGGTTTTGTTAGAGGATACATTTCATAACTTTTATTCAAAAACATAATCATAATAACGTTTTAGAACCGATCCTCTCGCTAGCTGTAACAGCTGGTTTCGCTCTCGAGTCGTAGTTGTTGTTTATAATGCAACACTTAACAGTGCTTTAAAGATAGTGTAGTCACCGGCGCCTGGAGAACTGCTTCATCACAGCGTTTCCATTGAGCCTGTCCACGCATCAATGATTTGATGGTTGTAACTCGATACAAGAGCCCGCATTATAGATGAATTGATTGATGTACGTCACATCGGTCTTAAGTTTCGCAATATACACAGACAGACATACACACACTAGTACGTTTTTATAAATGTATTTGTATATTTTTATAACATAAATTAAAGCCGTCGGGGCTTTGTCTGAATGTTTTAATCTTAAGATCAGTTTTATTAACACAGAAGATGTCCTGTTGTTTGATACATTATATCTAATTAAAACACATTTTTTATCCACACAGGTTGGGCAGTTTGTGGGTGTGTTTGCGTGACAAACACACATACAGAAAAGATGATATTTATAGTAGGAAGCACCATAGATTTAGTAGGATAACCGCCGGTGACAACTAACTGCCCGTTATTTAAGACTGAAAGCGAGTTGTCGGTTGGCTATTTTATTGGCTCGTGGTTTAAAACTTATTGCTGGAACTTGCTAAAATAACGATAGTATTTGGCTCTTGTCACTTGATTACTTGATTTTCATTTGTTTCCAATTCCAATGAAAAGATCATTTATAAATTATATTACGCACCTCATTATGAGTATTGGGAATAAAATAGCTAATTATTTGTACTAAAACTAATATATTTCGGATTTATTACGTGATCACGGACATCTCGTCTGCCCGTGATAGCGGTTGCTGAAAAGTAACCGAAACGTCGGGAATGTAGTTTTAAAGTTATAAAGAATCGCGTAGCAAATCCGAAAATATATTATTTTTATTTAAATGTCTCGCGAAAATTTCAGATCTCATTAGCTAGTCATTACTCATGTTGAATAGTTAATAGTAGTTAACGTTTCATTATTTTAGTTAGTTAGTTGTGTTATGTATTTTTAATATAGTGAGATAATGTTAGCCGACGATGGGACATTTATAGCCTATTGTCGTGATAGGATCGAAATAAACCGTATATTGTATTATTACGTCGGTCGAAAGCCGATCTTATGCTGTAACATTAAAGTTCAAATTTATACATAACTTGGAAAATAGTTTGTGAATGCATTTTTAAATAACTATTTGAAGCGCTCTAAGAATTTGTGTTCTGTCAGCGGAGGATTTTATTATACAAATAAATTAAACTTATTTGTTTTTTATTTAATATATATGTGAATGAATTAAATGTATTGTAGTGTTGAATGAATTAAATGAATTCCAATTTCTAAATGAAAATTATCTACTGTATTTATCTTACTTTTCAATTGCCATCTAGCAGTCCCCGCTTTCAATGTTTACAATTTATTTGTCATACCTTAATTTTTGGTTAACAATATGGGCCGTTATATAATTATTCCTCGTCAAATTCTAAACTTTCTGGAAATGAAAATATGACTTTCATGAACAGTAAAGTAAGAATCTAAAGAAATATAAGATCAATGATAATAATATGAAAAAACTACGTAATGTAATAATGGTCTGGTTTCTAGCAATGCTTGTCATATATAATGTATATGAGAATTGCCAAAAATTATTGTGGATTATTAAATAATCCAACTT
>DVQP01001198.1:0-16653 GCA_018231745.1 Danaus eresimus | reverse complement strand
TAATGAGTTGGTTTCTTGTTAGTTCTGATCATAATCAACCACTGGTGTTTGTTGTAAACTTTGACAGCTGCTTTCAGGAGTCATTATATTGTTGTAAAATATATCACTGTTCAACACTAGCAATAACATCAATATATTAATAATTATTATGAGTAGTTCCTCTACATCCAGGACAGAATAATATATTATAATTAATTAAAATTATCCGAAATAAGATGAAAATACTTATTCTTTTATGTGTTTCAGATACTTATGTGTAAATATGAGACATCTCTGCATTCTAGTAGCTACAACTTTTAAATAACTTAGCTTAAGAGACATAAATTTAGAATAACTATTTAAAACAAATCAAGTTTATATACATTTACTAATTACCTTGTCAAGCACTTCGATGTCAAGTGCAAATGATTGTATCCTTAGACTTCGTACAATTTGTACAACAATTTATGAATTTGATATTTGGGCACCCTTGCTTATTACGAAATAGTTTACTATATGAGTTGTATGTTTTGTAAACGCAACATTAATTGCATTTTTATATATGTAATAGGAAAATTGTATTGCTTAAAATGCATATTGTATAATTGATGCCGAACTGAACGTAAAATGAACGTGAGCCACATAGTCAGATCAATTTTGTTCAAACAGTTATTAGTCTAATTTCATAATATTTGTGTAAGAACTTGCAAATGACTGATAGTTTTAGATAATCATTCATGAATTGGTGTAAATATTAATCCTATGGCACAATTATTTTAAAACTGTGATCTATATTTTTATTTCAATAAAATCATTAAGTTACATATAGCAATAAGTTGGGCAGCTACAAGTCGTTTTCAATTGTATGTTGTGAAGGAATATTCCTAACATTTTAAGCACCAATGGATTGTTAAGCATTTATCTCATATGATAAGACTACATTGGAATACCACCAACTGTTATTAAAATTTTACAGAACACTGGTGCCATTTTACTAGCAACCTAAGCCAATTTTGTATTTTCCTTGTATAAATTATTTTATTACACGGTATTTTTTTTTTCTAATATACAAAGATTAGTATTCAATTAAATTATGTTAATTGCTTTAAACGTTTTATTACAATCCTAGTATATTTTTTTGCTCGCGACAAAACTAATAATTTATGTTTTCTAAGGTGTTATAGGAAGCTACGTCATGCTATGTTGATACTTGATAGCTTCTTGAATTCTAGGTAAAACAGTAGACCGTATATAGAATGATTTGATATAAAAAAACAAATAACAATTGTGTCCAAAAAATTCAAACCATTAATACGTGTAAATGATGATAATTGTGTGATTTTTTGAAGCTATGCTATCAATAGCCTTTATTGCTAGTTTAACTCACGTGTCTACTTTTTATAACATTAATAAAAGAAACCAATGTCTTATTTGTCATGTAATCGAATAATTAGTAAATCCCTTTGAAAACTACGATGACACACAAGTTGCTCTCGATTTTATAACACCCTTCTTTTGGTGTAAGAAGTTTAAAAGGTATAGGTAACCTAACTAAATATGAAGTTACAAAGTAATATGAAATCTCTTTGAATATAAAAGACAGTTATATTATTACAAATTTATTTCTTACATACAATAATGTTTACTTAAACTATATACTAAGTTTTAACTAGAGAACTATGTCATATCAGCTAATACAATATTTTTTTCACAAAACTATGTATATAATTTATAATATTCTTCTGCGAAGATTTTCTTTTTGTGTCAGTGTCAGCTTTAAAGTAGATTAAAAATGTAAAGCATTAATAAATATAATAAATACTTAACATGAAATTGAAGCTGACTGACTTTACTGATACTTCAACCCAAACTTAATCACAATGTATACAATTTACAAGTGTTACGAGATGGGAAATGTAACTTATTTCCTTTCGAAGTCTCTATCTTGTCTTTCACTTTTTCGAACACTGGCACTACTATTATTATCATTGTGTAGATTCGAATAACTTTTCACGAAAAAATTTTATTTTTTGCGCAAAGAATGCTTCTAAACCATCAGCACACCGATAAAACTCTGAGTCTTTTGGATTAAAATAACGACAGTTGTCAAATATTTTAGTCATATCACCAATGAATTCACTTAATGTACTATAAGTTTTTTCATTCACTTTTCTTTCCACTGTTTGTAAATCTGAAAATGAAATTTTATATATAGTCAAATTAGGGGCAAGATAGATTTAAAATTTCTTTTTTTATGTTCAGTCACTCACCCATTGGTTCTTTTATAACTTTATAATACGTAGGAGCCTCCCTAGGATCAACCGGCTCCATAAAAGGCCAAGCATTTTTATGTAATTGTATCTGCTTCACAAGTCTCTTGAGATGCTCAAAATCTTTAGGAGTCAGTTCTTTCATATTTGCGAAATTTACAGAATTATTTTTCTGACAGTTTGGACATATGTACTCATCGATGTTATCGGCCTCCGATTGCAGTATACCAACACATCGGCCGTGGAACCAGTCTTGACATCGGTCACAACAAATATAAAACCTGTAAAAGTAAAGCATATTAATATTATATATTCATATTTGTTTATTAATAAACGGTCTTTGGCAATATTGAAGTCCGTGATAATTATTTTTGACATACTGAGAATTATCATAGGGTTGACGGCAGAGACAGTATAACTCCTGAGTCTCTTCAGCCCTCCGACATTCAGTGCATACATATTCCTCCATAGTTTTACTCATCTCTTCAGTTACGCCAACGCAATCCCCATGGAACCAGTTACTACAGTGCTCGCAACCGACGTAAAATCTGATCAAAATAGTTTGAAATTTATGAATATAACAAGGGCTTATTATATTAATTTTTTATATGGAATTATCATTACAAATACATACTTAGTGTTGTCATAAGGAGTGCGACATATACACAACAGCTTCTCCTTCTTGGCGGTCTTCTTATGCGCGCGAGGCGAGGGCCCAGCCGTCCGTCTCTTGCCTCGCACCTCTTCCTGTTTGCTACGCTCCGCACGTGTACGCAGCGCCAACTCCGCAGATAGTTCTTTCTATCATTTTTAATATTTATGAGTTTTATAATTGCAACCAAAGATAAACAGTTAAATATTACAGTAACTTGTGTAACAATGTAAATACTTCACCTGTATCTCGACACCCAGCTCCTTCTCGAGCAGACCTCGTTTCTTGATGATTTCCTTTTTGAGCATCTCCTTATGCTTGAACAATAGTAACAGTCTTGAATGTGTGGACGCGACGCGGCGTCTCTCGTCAACGGCTGGAGAGGGTGGCGCAGCGGGCGCGGGTGCCGTGCTGGCTGCAGGCGGAGCAGCGGGACGTGGCGCGGCGGGGCGTGGCGCGACGCGTGGCGGTGGCGTGGGCGGCGGCGGGGCGGTGATCACTTGCGGTGCTGGCGAGGGCAGGACCGCGGAAGGAGGCGAGGGTGGGCGAGCGCGGGACCTTTTCCGCGGACTAGTCTCGATCCACTCATCATCCGTGTCGTCGTGCCTGGACAGTCCTCTCCTTCTGGCTGGCGGTGAGGGTGAGCGAGGTGAAGCAGGCCGCACTTCCCGCTCCACGGGCGCGTCCGGCTTCATCTGCTTCTCTTGGTAACGTTGAAGCTGTAGCAGCTTCTCCTCGATCTCCGGATTGAGATTTTCTTGTTTTAAGGCACTTTTTATAGCTAAAAGACAGGTATAGATTATTTGACTTTGAATCCAATTTAAATCTTATTTTAGACTTAATAAGAATTAGTAACTCCTTTGTTATAGATAAATGAAGAAGTTTGAAATTAATTCCATATTGATAAGGTTTCTCACCCTAATCTATATACTTTAGCTAGAAATTATGTTCGTATATATGAAATATTCAAATGAACTAAATTTATCTTTTGCAGTATCTGTTGTCTAGTAGCAACTTACTTTGTTGTATGTAGTCAGGAGTGAGAATGAATTTATTACTTTGATTAACGTCATTAGTTTGGTTAACGATATCAGTTTTGGTGTTATTCTGCGAAATGTCCTCGGGCTTGGACGGTATAGCCTCTTTATGGCTCACGGCTTCTGCTACATGATCTTCGCCGTTCAGTAACTGGCGTTTCACTTTATCATCTGCCTTACTATCCTAAAAGGAAAAATTAATGCGTCACATAAAAAATTAACAAAAACAAAATAAAAGAGGGGAAAGTAACAAAAAATTGTAATAATAGTTTCTTTTTGTGGGAATATATCAGTACAATATGTTACATCATAGTAAAAAGTTATGATTCTATTTACATTTATGTTGTAAAATAAGTCAAATTTATAAATAACAATAATGGATCATACACATAGGTGAATAATTGCCCATACACCCCCACAAAACTTCATCAAAAACCAATAGGTAAACAAAGAGAAAATAAATTTACATAAACAATAAGAGGTCTTGATTAAATGAAAGTCAAATCTATTTTAATAATTTATTTGAGTTATTATATATTGCACTAGCCATTTATCATAAAATGCATTAACTGTTAAGTCTATTCATACATAAAACAGGTGGTGTATGAGCAATTCTTGTTACCAAATGTTAGAAATCTCCATTTATATGCAGTTTAACATTATCTGACGCTAGAGAACTCAATACTACACATTCAGAAACGTCTTATTCACTTCATTAATGCATGTAGCAAAGAAGTCGAGGTCCCTTTTACAAAGAATGAACTCGAAACGGAGGTATTCGTTTCGCTAAATCGTTTATTATGAGACTTCTAGATATCGGAATGTTCATTCATTGTAAAATCGTTGTAACAATCCATACACATACTGTGAACAATTTTTGTGTCAATAAATAATCAAGTCATAATGATCACCATCAAATATCTATTAACAAAAGCTAAACAATATCAAAACATATATTATGGGTCTCGCAACTTAATATTCATATTTAAATAATGATTTCAAACAAGAAAATCCTAAAGAATTATTATGAAATATAAAATAGTTTTTTTTTAACAATAAGTGATAACTAATTACATAACAAACATGATAAATTTAACTAAATTATCTACATAATAAATTCAATATTCGCGTGAAGCAAAATATTCAAATAATAACATTACTGACAACACTTTCTTCTCATGACTGTGACATCACTCGTTGTTACCACTCGGATATGATATCAGATATTTTAAGATTATTTAATGAATTACTACTTATTATTAATAATTGAATGTATTCACGTGTGTTCTTGTTAAGTAATTCGTGCTTAGTTTTCTCCTAAACGATCATTTAATCGACTCCACACTAATGTCTACAGTTAAGAATGTTATATAGTAGTTTAAAAAATAATTTGGTTTGTCAATTCTTACAGATTATTTGATGTATAAAACTATGGCATACAAACTTGACATAAAAATGTACAAAGTTCCATTAGAAGGAAATTTTATTCATTTATATCTAAATACATGGCATAACTATATTGTATACCCTATAGATACGGTTTTACATGAAGTCTTTGGTTATAATAGACAACTATGCCTATTTTTTAAAATATTAAAATATTACCAGTCTTATCCATAATAGTAATATATATTAATCAATAAGCTACGAGGAACAAAATCTGCTTTAACGAATTATGTTTTGCAATCATCTAAATGTGTGATCCGAGTATTACTATTAGGAATATAAGAAAAAATATTGAATATATAGGTTGGTTATTATAGAACTAACACAAGACACTACATCTATGAGCTGGATGCTGATTGAAGAAGTATATGCATGTGGGTAATATATTATTATGAACAACATAAAGTTACGTGCAACTTTCTGCAGTTAATAATAAAATGTCTATTAAATTCCCGTCAAAAATCTATTCCTGTATCATTAAATGTAAAACCACAATAATGTAGTTCAATCAACATTATCATAATAATTACAGTGTTCTTATAAATTTTGACTATAATATTAGCTAGACATACATTAATTAACGAAGATGTCGAGAGCCTAACGTGAATACGATTGACCATAATATTATGTGTTTCCAAGTAATGATGACCTCAAAGATAAATATATCAATAAATATCCTACTTATAGAAACATATGCAATATTGTATGACGGTTTCTTTTTCATTCAAAAACTAATTAATGATGTTCGTGTGAATTACAGTAATATAGCAAATATGTTTATTTAATGCATACACTGAAATTTATAATAATATTATATTATTTGACAGAGTATCTGGATGTGAGCGCAACTGCCATGAGCAGCTGATATTGTACAGAAGCATTGTGCGTGACAGGCGGATCCCCTAATAGTAATATATTACCTGCGCGGGGGGGAGGGCGGCGGGGGCCACGACGGGCGCCAGCGGAGGCGGAGCGCTCGGCGTCGGCTGCACCACCAGGTACATCTTACGAGGACCCAGCATGCCTTGGTTACCTGTCGACTCTTGGGCTGGAAAGAAATGATAATATAATTAACAGAAGCCAATAAAGGAAGATTTCAATCTTTAATGATTAATAGCCTTAAGATAGTTATGAAACTTATAAATTACCTTTGAGAAGTTGTTGTTTGACTTGGTGTTGTACAAGATCTAGTTGCTGCGGTGTTAGGGAATATCCGTGGAGACCGTGCAAAACGATACTGGGACCGGTACTTGTCTGCATGACCTACAATTAAAACAAGGGTCACGGATACTCTTCAGTATACTACCAAACTAGCTAGGTAAAATTGCTTCAGAGTGTAATTAATGGATAAACAACTAAAAAGGTGTTTTAATGTAAGGAGAGAACAAAAGAAAACTCTTCTAATTTGTTGCACTAAAATTATTATATATAATAATTACCCGTGCGGTGACAGTTTTAATGACAGTTCCCGGTGGCTGGCCTGCTAGTAGTCGCTTCTCCATGATCTGATCTTCCATGAGAGGCTGCGGCGCAGGCGCAGCGGGGGCCGGGGGAGGGCGCACCGCCGGGGCGGGGGTCGTCACCGGCGCCGCCGTCGGCGAGGGCGCGGGAGCCGCCACTACACTAGTCGCTATCCCCGTCCCCGGACTCTGCCCGATGTGAGCTACTATTTGTCCCTGGTCGACGCCGGTGAGACGAACCAATACTTGTTGTCCGTTAACTGTAGCGAGTTGTATCTTGCCAGCGGCTATCTGTTGTACGAGCGCCGGGTTATTGACGACGATCTGTTGGGTGGTGGCCCGAGGACGCGGTGTGAGGGCGCGGGGCGCCGGCGGCCGAGGAGGCGCTGCCGGCCGCTGTAGGATTTGTCCTTGCACTAGTACGGTCTGCAGCGGTGTCCTCGCTCCGGCCTGCACCACCATCTGCTGCGGTGACTGTAACACCATCTGCTGCGTAGGTTGCACCATCACCTGCTGCCCGCCCTGCATCACGATGTGTCGGCCTGCTGGTAAAATAGCCTGAGGCGTAGTCTGAGTTGAATTTCGAGGCGACTGCGCTGCGCCTGTACTCTCAACGTTTGGTTTATTTTGCGTGGTGGTTTTATCCGTATTCTCTGAGAACGTTTCATTCTCTGTGGGTTTGGGACCAGTGGAAGCTGCGACGAGTTGTCCAGCTATTCCTTGCTGACCAGCCACCACTACGTGCAATTTTCCATCCGGCATCTGTATTAGTTGCTGTCCCGCTAGGAGACCTCTCACCGTGATTTTTCCGTCTGGTGCTCTGATGATTTGAACCTTTTGAGGGCCCTCTTTTTGCGGTGTAGCAGTCTTAGTGGCATCGGATGATAAAATGGACTTGTTCGAATTTCCGATCTGTTGGCTAATAACCCTAGTAGTCCCATCCGCACCTTTGGTCATAATTATTCTCCTTGTACCAATTACGGTTTTCTGTCCGGTTGGTGTAGATGTGTTTGTAGTTAGGAGTGAAGTCAAGGTACTTTTTCCAGATCCTTGGTTTGAATTGGCTTTTGATTTGTCTGGAAAATTAATTTTATGTTATATATTAGTTACCAAATAAAATATACCATTTAAAAAAGGGTGTATGTATGTTAATGTAGATTCTTATGAATGGCGATTTTCGGCAATAATTTCCGGTCTAATTGAATTCTTTATTAACCTTGTGACAGTTCAAGTGCTCTTTTTTGTTGGTGAGCAGCTCGTTGCTCGCGCAGCTGCTGCTCCATCTTATCTTTAATATCTGACGCGTTTTGTGGCGTGGGAGCTGTACTACGTTGTGGCAATTTACCAGTTGACGTACGTGTTACTGGCGTTATCCGCTCCGTGCGCTCGCCGTACTGACGGACTTCCCATAACTCCAGTTTATCTTCATCCACCCACTCCTCAGATACCTAAAATATTATTTCAAGATAAAGAATAGTTGGAATTAGAAAACGACAGATGACCAAGTAAAAATAGTTTTTATATAATCAATCACCTGGGGTTCAGTATTTTGTGGAGATTCTGCTCGTTTCCTTTTTCTCAAACCACTTCGTATTGAAGTCACTTCCCGCACCGTCTTCGGTAATTCTAATGGAATGACAACTTTCCTCCGGAGATATTGAGTGCGTTCCGAGAATTGACCGATGTGACGATGTTTCAGCAGCTCCAGCGAAACGATTTCTGTGTCAGTCGTAAGTTGATGTTTTCCATCCGCAGTGGCTGGTTTAGCTGCCATGTCGTCCCAACGTAAGCAGGCCCACATTATACGCAGTTGTAATGCCGCACTGGCTAACCATTGTAGATTTACTGTGCGATAAAGCCAACAAGTTTTAAACAGAGGCCTAGCACAGGGATAAGGCCATATGAGTTGATTTGGTTTTGCGCTGTGACTGAAACCGGAAACAGTACTATGTCCGGCCTGTCTACATAACTTTTTTAATTCATGGTGGGGTAACACCATAATAGTTTTGGACTTGCTCTTTGTATGAAAAGATGAACAAAGTGGATACTTCACAGGTGTCCTCTTCTTTTTCTTTTCAACTGCAGCTGTTTGAACTCTTTTTAGATAAACCTTACCGCAAGGATTGTCTGTCGAGTATATTCTTACAACACCCCCTTCACCTTTCTCTGTCTTTATCTTTTCCTCTTTTTTAACGCTTCTCGTTAATCCGAAGCGCCTGTTTATGGAGGCACGATATGCTGGCTTATCTAAAGACTTATTCTGTTTTACCGAACATTCATATGATGAATCTTTGTTCTTCTCATTAGCATTATTAGCTCTAGAAGACCTTCCACGAGTTATCTTTAATTTCGGTATGGGAGGTCGCTCTTTGCTATTGTCTTCTGTATTCTCTTTAACTTCGTTTTGTTCGTGTTCAGTCAACTCTTTTAAAGGTCCTATCTCAACATCAACATCTTCATTGCCGGTGCTTGTTATATCTATGTCCATTTCATTTCCTACTGCAGGAACAGCGGATTCTTCAAGAGTACTCTCAGACTTAATATTGCACAAAGAACTGTTCTCACTTCCATCTTTTTCAACCTTCAAGCTAGTATCGCTGTCACTAGACTTTCTTTTTACGAAACTGTCAGATGTTCTGTTATCACATTCTTGAGCGCAGGCAACTGCTGATAATAAATCGGACAAAATATTTTCATTTGAATTTGTAGTTTTGCCAAGCAAATATTGTTCTAATATTGACATCTTATTGTCCTTTGAATTCGAGAGTAAATATGAACTGTAATGATTAGAATTGTCTTTTAACATTGAAATTAACTTATTTAAAAGCTTCCCTTTTTCTATGCATGAAGGTGAATAGCACTCGACTTTAATTTCTGCTAGAGATGTGTTGGTTTCCAATTTATTGCAACTTTTTGAATAGCATTTGTAATGTCTTGTGAGATTATTTATTTGAAGATAATTTTCTTTAACTATCTCTATGGTGTTTGGTAAAGCATTTAAATTTTTCTTATTATTATGACTGCCTTCTGCAGTTCCCTCAATATCAGGTTCCTCATTTTCAATATCAATGTTTTTGTCTTCCTCATTTTTTAAGTCTATTTCTTCTTTTTTTATATTATTCAGCAAATTGCCTAACTTTTTTTCCTCCATAAACTTGAGATAAGTGCGGCGAGCTAAAAAATCATCCAGCTTTGATTTTCTTGCTATTTTAGGATAATACCTCCTTGTGGAAGAACTTAATGCTTTTTCAACATCTATCTCCTCAAAGTCTTCAGTCTCTTTTTCTAATTTCATATTCCGCATTGATGCTGGCACTGAAAATATAAGAATAAATTAATAAACTATGATTTATTATGATGTATATTGATACATGAGCTATGGAAATAAAACAAACATTTTGTCATGACATCCTTATCTGCAGATTCATTAGTAAGGTATTCATAGGTTTTGGGTTCAACAGCTAAAACTTTAATGATGCTTCCTTCCCTCACTCTTACAGCAATTTTAGCAGGACCATTGTATAAATTCAATTTAAAACTGGTATGTTTTTTGAATTTCCTTGTTGCAGAATTCCATAACCACCCCCATTGACCATGAATTCTATATTCTTCGCCTTTTTGCTTCCAAACCTATAAAAAATATTCCTCAGGTTTCATAATAATTTAACAATTTCATTTAAATGTTAAGAAAAAGGTTACCTGATGACGAAGACCCAAAGAATACTTTACAAAATTATAAGCAGTTCTATATCTCTCTTCCTCTTCATCACGCTCTTTTTTCTCTCTTTTGTCAATTTTTTTCCGTTCTTCTCTTTCAGCAGCTGTAGTACGAATAAGTCGCACGTGACCGAGTTGTTCGTGCCAAGCTGGTACCCAAACCACACTTTTAATGCATGCCTGCAATTTGAGCATTCATTGAAATATAAAATACACATTTTTTTATTAAAGTGAAGGTACTTTTTTTTATATATTATTACCTGCAGGACACACAGAGCCCTAGCAAAGTCTCTTGGGGCCTGACAAAGTTGCACTGCTTGGACCCACGGCTTTCTCAATAGTGTCCAATTTGGATGCATAAATTGTAGTACTATATTGGATTCTAATTGTAATAATGTTTGTCGTAATGTGGCAACAAGTAAGGGTTTTGTTGCTAAAAATATATTTAAGTGTTAGAATATGTATTAATAAATAGAAATAATATTCTATTATTTACAAGTAATATTTACCATTGAGCAATCCAACCCATTTAAATTCTTGTCCAGACGATAGTGAAAACTTATGGGAGATGTAACGCTTCTTATCCCTTTCTTCATTCCTTTGAGGTTTATTCAGCGCAAGAGGATTGCTAGTATATTGGTTAACATATGTCTTAAATGAGTTCTCATTGCCCAATTTAAAAAGATATGTTCCATTTGAAATTTGATTTGATTTCAATCTTGTCACACGTTCTGGAACTTAAGAAATATATAAACATTAATATAATAATAATGTGAAACAAAGGTGTCATGATCATTTACTATTACACTTTGGACTTACTTTCATCACTTTTTTTTAAGGTCGGTGATTTAATTTTAGAATTGCAATGTTTTATCTTTCTTGATTCATCATCATCATCAGAGTTTTCTTCTTTTCCAAGATCATCACTTGTGACAGTGACCTCATTAACAATATCAGAATCCTGATCTAAGGGAACTTCTGAATCGAGTTTATCTCCTACTTTTGAATCACTACTGTTCTCATGATGTTTTTGATCTTGCTTTAACATTTTCTGCTTCATTAGGTTTCCATTTTCAACTTCTAAATATGATTTCCTATTGCCTTTCAATTGATTTGTCAGTCGCTCTGTTATATTCATTTGTCTCATTATTTCTTGTTGCATTTCAGAAAGCTCTCGAACTAAAGGTGCTTCCATCTCAGTAGCATCCAATACATCAAGAAGTTCTTGAAACTGATTCACAGTTGTATAATACCACACTTCACCATTCTCAGCCTCTCTAGAATTAAATAAAGAAGTAGATTACAATAATAGATTTTCAAAATAAATTGTGAACAAAATTAAGCTTACATAAAAATTCTCCTTGCAATAAACCAGTATTTTCTTCCATGCCTATCAAAACCAAGATGTTCATGTCGACATAATAATCCCTGTGTTTCAGCATCGGATAAGCAGTCAGTTACACCTGTTGTTTTGTGTTGCTTACAAAGGGCACATTGCCAATCCTCGGAAGGTACATTAACTAAAGGTGGGTCAACACATTCAAGATGAAAGACTGCTGGACAAGTTTCACAACAAAGAAGATCTCCCAAACGATGACATACTCTGCAGTGGTCATCATAACTGATACGAGCTGAAATAAATTACAAAATAAATATGAGGCATATCAAATTGCTTTTAATGTGGAAGTTTTACTTACATGTAAAATGCAATATATAAAATAACATGCATTTGTCAATAACTCAATCATGATATATGTTATACTATATTTGTTTTAAATCAAGAAATAAATATTTAAATTGGGTTATTTGTAAAATCAATTAGGACAAAACTATAGAGAGTATATAGAGTACTATAGAGATTTCAGAGTAGATTTGTGAGATTTCACAATATGTCTATACTTAAATAAGGAATTGTAACATCCTTTTTCATCATGACCAAATATTATTTTATATTTTTTCTTTACTTGTAATAATCTGTAATCTTGATTACCTTTTAAAAGATGAAAAATGTCCTTACCTTCACTTATGAGATCATCTCTCACTGGATTTGTAATCAGAAATTGATTAGACAAAAACTGTAGCACTGCCAAACGGTTCTCAACAGATGTAAAAGGATATTCACAAGAATTTAATATTTTAGCTATATTCTTATCAAAAGACTTATCACTTTCAACATAAATTTTTAAAACCTCCGGCCAGGTCATGACATCCAGCAAAAACAAAGTAATATTTACACTGTCCTTATGATCCAATGGACCAAAATGAGTTTGCTGAGCATCCTCTTCTCTTAACAAAGCTTTAAGCAACATTATATGTACTTCTATTAGTAAATTACTCTGATCCTCACAACTTACGGCTGCACAAAGGTCTTCCAACCTGAATGGTGATAGCCTCACCAAATGTCTAAAGTGACGTAACACCTCATATATGCCTACAATTTGTAAAACTAAATTATGGGGTATTATTAAATCCTCTGATGAGGGTGGTAGTTCCAGTCTAGGAATTTGTCTTTCTTGTTGCAACCAGAGGGGATCAGGACTAGGTGGTCTCAGAAGATTATTGTTTGTTTTTCTTGTAACTCCACCTGTAGAGCTAAAACTACTGGTGGAAAAATCACTGTCACTAGCTCCACCGTCACCAATGGAGCCTTCAGAGCTCTCACTAGCCCGGTCTTCATCAGGTTCAGATCTATCACTATAATCATCACCAAAGTCAGATCCATAATGGTATTCAGATTCATGGTAATCCGCTGCTTGAGGATTATATCCTCTTCGAGAATACGCATTTGATAGCCCACCTCTTTTGCTCTTATGTGATTTTCCGCCTCTTTGTTTTCTTGTACTTCGGCGACTTATATCACTTCCTTGAGGCGATGATGCTCTAGAAGCAGATGGAGTACTAGCGAGAGAACCGGATCCAACATTTTGTGCTTGTAAATATTTCGGTTTCTTCAATAAATGATATTGAAATTTCCTGTTCTTTTCAAAACTTCCCGATTTTGGGGGCCTCCCGCGTTTTTTCGCCCCCCTACCCGTCATTGTTATAAACAACTGTCAATTTTGTAATATTTCGCACGTGTATTTCAAACACATTATTGTTTACAAAAACAAATCAATGTATATAACAGTATTTAGGTTCATCCTAAATCTAAAGCATTCATGATCCTAGCCTTTAAAGATGCTTCATCGTAGTTAAATAGCACAACACACAAAAACTTATTTTTAGCACTAACTTTATTCAAAACGGATTAGTTCATTATTTTATAGGTAATAATTTTGGATTATTATCTAAGGAACAAGGCACCAAAACGTAATGACGCGAAATGTGAATAGGTACATGCAATTCTGAAACGCTTAATGCTTGCTTCTCATTGGTCGATTATCGGTCCGCCATGTCGTTTTTATAACTTATGGGATATTGAGTTTTCTTTCAATCTTAAAACTTGACTTATCTACCACTACACAGCATTAAATTCCCTTGATAATAAATAAAATAATTGTTGAAACGTAATCTTAAGCATACTTTACTTTTTAGTTCGTATTTATGCATAGCAATACTACACAACACTTATCACGTCTTAATCAGCCAGGCTAGGAATAGGGCAGCCATTTTTCATATCTTCTGCTGACAATTTAAAGTCAATGTTTTACTCTTTTTATTTTTTTGTTCATTAAACAAGACTTGATATAAAAAAAATGTTCAAAAATGAGTTTTCTAAAAATAAAATCTTTCTATTATTTTACTTAGACTAAAATTTTAGTTATTATACATAAAGACTTATAAAAGATATTAATTGTAGCGGATGCTGAAAATGCATACATAACAAAATGAAATTTAAAAATTCTAAATTGTCTGACACACAGATATATATTTTTTTAATAAATTTCCTTTGTAATTCTGGCTGTTAACAATACTTAGTTATATTTTAATAATCATATATTTCTCTATAAATATTTATAGAAATAACTTACAATTTCTGCACCAGATGTCATGTTACGGAATTTAAAAAGATTCCTAATTACTATAAATGTGTTTCCATGACTTTTTAAACTACTTATTAAGGAACTAAAAATTTCAATTAAATTTTAATATTTATTAAAAGTACGATATATAGGTATCATGATATATTGTTGTTTTATTTAAGCCAGTATGATTAATTACCTATTGCTTTTTATTTTAACACTTGAATTGTAACAAAATGGAATGTTATAAGTATTGTAGAGGATTATGTTTAGATTGAAATAATACTCATAAAAAATTATTAAACAGATAATTTTTTTTAATGTATCGTTATCAATTTGTTTTCTTTTTTATCTTTATATACTAATTCTACCATTTAGAATTTTTAAACACTAATTCTTAAACTTATTAACTATCCTCAAAAACATACAGTGATATGTCATTTGTCATTGATAACTACTTATTAGTAGGACTTGAAGACTTGCCGAAATCGATATCCACGTTGTAGTCTGTAGAATAGATAAATGAGTAGTAGAGTTCTCAGGTGCTAAAAGGTTTCTATTATAAGACTTTGTTATTTAAGCCATGTATCATATGAAAAATATTGTCTCCTTTCAAGAGGAGATAGACCTACCTAAATGCATGTATCGATTGAAGAATCCGATCGAAGTTGACGAAAACGATGAAGCCGAACTAAATATTCGGGACCAGGTTACCAAGTTTCTTAAGGTTTATTTAAGAAATTCGTTTGTTTTAATTAATACGTGAATCTGGAATAATTTAACAATTTTCGTTGGTTTGTGTTTTTCGAATGATTGCTACTTCTGATCAATATATTTTTAACCCTGTTATCAAAATTGTCATAATTTGCTTTTCAAAACGTTTTTTTATTCATACCTTAAGAATTGCATGCGACATGACTGATTTTAATTAAATGAAAATATTTAGTAATTCTGATAATTTATAAGACTTTTTTTTTACTTTTAAATTTAAAAAACATTTATAGGTGAAGATTATGTTTTTTTTTACATTTCTTTATTATTGATGAACCATCACTTTAATTTTGGTTGTTCCTAAAAGTTGTTTGGAATTTCTTCTATTTGAAGTTTTTTAATAGAAAAAATTACTTGAATTTATAATTATTTTTTAGTTAGAGTAAGATTATTATAATATATAATTGAATCAATTAATTACAAAGAGTTTTAGGTAAAATTCAAAACAGTTTTTTATCATACCAATGTTCAAACCAATATGTTAAGATATTCTTATTAATAATATTATTGAGTGGTAAATACTATCTCCTTTGTGTCATCTTTATTTAAAATTGTGATTTTATAATGTTAATTTTCAAAACAACTAGTGGTTACAAGTGGTTGAATGAATTTGAAGTGTGCTTTGTGTAAGTTGATTTTTTTTTATAACACATAAGGTGAGGTCACTCCTTTACTACTCTTTATATCTACTGTGTCATAGACTTTCCTTTTTATTAACAGTTCCACTTTTAATTTCTATAATCAACTGTTGTTGTAGGATTTCAGATTTTAAAGATGAATAAACCTGATGTTATTTGGAGTATCTAAATAAAGAAAAACTTTATCTGATCAGGCAACCTCTTAATAGATAAGAAAGCAAGGACAAGAGCAAAATTTTTCTTATTACTCTAGAAATCATGAAAAAGTTCTAAAAGTAAGTTCTTAAAAATTATGAAAATGCTTTTTCAAGCATGAAAGAAAAATCACAGTATATGATGACACCAGACAATCCAGTAAGAAATATAATGGGAATTCATAGTATTCTTCTAATTAAAAGAAGAAAAAAACAAACAATTATTACAATAATAACACATTTGCAGTCTGCAGTGATATGGTCAAAGTGCATATAGGCAGAGGTATAACCAAAGTAAATATTTGTGAAGCTAAATGAAGACAAATCAAATTATCATGGTGGAGCTGATATTCAAATTTTGAAGTCCAGTTAAATGTAACTATCAATGAAATAAAACCCAGCATGGTGATAGATGCAGCAAAATTACCATGAGATTAAAAGAATATCTGTGGACAAAGAAATATTTTGTCAGTTTGAAAATGTTACCCTTTAAAAATGACAATTTTGTTGTGTTATGGTTTTTTTTT
>DVQP01001197.1:0-16653 GCA_018231745.1 Danaus eresimus | reverse complement strand
ACATCAGAAGCCAACATTGTTGTAATTTACTAGTATTCAGGGATTTCGTTCTAATTTAAATCTTTTTATTCAACAGTCAAATGTTTGAGAGAAGCAAAAATACTATATTATTCAAGACTTTACAAAACAATAAACTAAACAGCAATGCAAACGGTTTGAAAATATTGTATACTATACATATAATATGTAAATATTATGAGAAAGTTTCAAGAGTTTTTAAAATTAAACATAAAATAATCAAGCTACATGAATGTAAAAATATATAAAACTGCCGATTCTATGACGTAAAAACATACAGAGACGTAAAATGAGAATTGACTATATCGAGAGAGAAATTATAAAATCGTTAGTTAAACACACACCTGCGTTAGACAATTAGAATGTAGTTACGTCTCATTACAGAGTAACTTCATAGAATGATTAAAGCGAAATCACATCATATGAAAGAAACGATATTTAAAACATAACATTATTTCCTATCAAAACTTAATACTTCTAAAGAAAATCGATAGACAAATTACAGTTTGTTGGATAGAGTGAGAGAACGCATTATGATCAATTCAATATAACTTATTGCTATTCGCGTTCAGATAACAAACTTTCCAACAGTAGTTAGTGATATGAACGCGTCTATTTAAAATACAATTTTTCTATAATAACTAAAGGTCTTTCAAATAGTTTGAGGCAAAATGTAGGACTATTTCAAGGATATTGTTTATTTCAAATAATATTTATTATTGTACTTAATATCTGAGTAGATAAACTAATTAATAGCGAGAAGAAATTGAGATATTGGTTGAAATTTAATAATAAGTACACAGAATCCATTTTAGCCTTCGCTGACGATCTCGGAATACAGACACAAAGAGACGTATGAGAAACAGCGAATCCCAGAGGACGTTTATGCGTCACTATTCAGACCAGACATATTTCTGTGTTCACGAATTTTAAACCGAATTATAATCATAGAGCTTATGGCTACTTGGGAAATCAACATCCCCAAAGACTATGTAATCAAGGTCAATAAGTATTACGACCTCACTAAAAAAAAGGTTCGTCGTAAATTTGTACGCAGTAGAAGCGGGAGCGAAAGATATTACAGTTAATACTCTCTACGACCGATTAAAGACTTGGGCCTGTCAAGAACCAACATCAATTCATTTTAAGAGCTTATTTCGAAGGCAGATCTAGTAGTTTTGTTTCAAATTGGGAAGGTAGAGAGAGGGGCTTGGCCGGTGAAGGTGAACGTTTAGCTGGCATTAGATAAGGGCCCCTTAAACCTACACCTGGGTTTCAAGTCCAAAGCACTGTTAAAGCTCCTCTCGCTGCAACGCGATGGACCCCGCACCCGCACGTTAAATCCATGTAAAGCTGAGAAGTTTCATCAGTGGTTTGATTTCTAGCATTTTTATATAAATATATATCTATTGATTTTTCACGCTATTTATATAAAGCAAGTGTAAATTTCATATCAACATCACATACGTTGATAAATTATGTACGGATTATATTTTAAATATTATATTTATAGCGTTAAAATTAAATTTCGTATCGAATGGCCACAGCAATCAGAGTTACATGTCGTATAACATAAAAAATATGGTACTCATCGAAAAACAAAAATATGCTTATACTACCTACTGATTCCTAGCAAAAAGTCGTCTTAAAAATTCGTAAATATTTGCCGTTTGATAAAACAGTAGAGTTCATCGCCTTCGGTACACACAGACGGTAGGTATAATAGATTAAACGTTATTATACATACAAGTACAAGGGCATTGCATGCTGACGGTACATAATCCTGATAGCGGCAAGTCGTTACAAAATTTTTATACTACCCTACAAACACATCAAGCATTTCTTTATTGAAACTTCATTATTCAATAAGTATTGAGACATTAACTCGTGTGTCATACTAATTTTAGGATCATGATTTAAATCTTTTATAAAAGTGCGTATGGTATTTTAATTTAAATAAAGCCAAGACAGATTTGTTAGATTTTAATAATAAAAACTAAATTTCGTAACACCAGTACAAATTACTTAAATTAATATAGGAATATATTTTTAACAATCAAAATTGCGAGGTTTACAAAAGTACTATAATATTTCACACCAGCCAAGCGTCCCACGACCCATGACGTTATTGTCATAACACAAAGATATTGTAAAGCGCTCTGTCAGTTTCTGACTAAACGATTTTTTATAATTGTTGTGATTGTCACATAACTGCTGAATAAACAAATGATGTTCTACATTAATACCGCTAACGTTACAATACAAAGATTCAAAGGTCGTCTATAATGACATTTTGATTGAAGCGGTTTATTGTCAAAGAATTACGATCCATTTTAATTGACATACTTCCGAGAGTTGATTCATTGTTGAAAGATAATAAAATACATTTTAGTTATATTGAGACATGGATATTATTCCAAACGTATGTTGTATAATTTTTAATATTATTATTTATATTATTTCTATTGTTGCATCCTTTGTCATCTCTTTAAAATAATAAAAAGTTTGAATAAATAGAGCATTCAGATTTTAAGCGTGAAGGGACTTACTTTACAACAAAAGTATGCAGACGCTATGTGTAAGAAAATATTGTCAGTAATCTAACATTGTGTCTAATAGAGGAAGCCTTAGGACAGTTAGAATTGATTTTAAACCAACTTCATAAACGTACCTGTAAATAAACCGGTTATTTAACATTGCAATTTGTTATTTGAATCACAATTATGCACAATGATTGCAATCAAAGTTCGTGACAATAGACCAAAACGATGTCACTGTATATTAATATAGTGATTGAGATGTACGACATCGGTAGATTTACGCCATATTTCAATAAAGCTGAATATTTAATTCAAAATGAAAACGATTCATTTTAAAAATTAATATTGGAAAAGATGATCTTATTCATTTTTCCAACAGAACGGACATATTACTTTCTATAACATGAAATTTCAAAATCAATTCCAGGACTTCACTAGTCAGCTTATAAACCGTCCGGTTGCAAAAATTTTATACCGAACTTGCATTCATCCTTTCAGCGGATATGAACGTAACACGAGCGAGACAATAAATTTA
The DNA here is from genome assembly GCA_018231745.1 of Danaus eresimus. Taxonomy (NCBI): domain Eukaryota; kingdom Metazoa; phylum Arthropoda; class Insecta; order Lepidoptera; family Nymphalidae; genus Danaus; species Danaus eresimus. The sequence goes on along the minus strand of DVQP01001197.1, from coordinate 13,560 downwards.
AAATATTTAAAAAATTTATACGAGTTACCTACTTTTATTGCAATCGGTAAAATTCACCAAGGGGAGGCCAATTGGAAGACGTTTGACAACAACAACATATGCTAAAATATAGGCGGTGAGATTTTATAATTAAACATAATATTTCATGTAGCGTTGACGCAAAAAACGCTTCGGTTTGATGAGAGCTGGCTTTGATACCGGTACATCTTTGTATATACAATTTTTTTTTCACATGATTATAGTTATAAATATACATGTGACGCATTATTACATATTCTGTGGCAGAAAATGAAAACCGTATGTGCTGTATGAGTTATAGAAGTACAATTAGCTAGTACTATCCGTTGGCCCTATTGAGAGCCCTCGCTGACACGGATCCGTTAAATCATTAACTGGCGCTTTCACGTAAATCGAAACCAGTTTGTAATGAAAAAAAGATGGCGAGGAATCGTCAGGTGTGGCTGGACGTCACTACCGGTCGCCGTCTGATAAGCGAATGTATGTCGGACGTTCACCTGCGCCCACTGACACAGTCATCCCTATCCGACGAACCGATAGTCCGTGCGATGAAATGGGACGAATGTATCAACTATTAAGCCCGCACGCCATAAATTAACATTGAACAGAACATTACACCATGCGACATTAAAGTCTATGAAGAAAATATCTGCATTGTTGTTATTAATGTTATCCCACGTTAGTACAATCGGAGCAGTCGTACAGAAACTAGACTACGAAATATATGTTGCAATTGTGAGTGCTGTTTTAAAATGTAGGACTCACTGATTGTATCTCGTGATAATGAAATGAAAATATCATCATTACCTATAAATATTTTAGAGCGTTATATCACGTGTTAATTTACGTGTATATTTACACATATATTATGGACATGTTAAAAAATATTATTTATTATAAAATACACTAACTGATACGAATAAAATGAATTCGTTAATATGAATTGAGCCGATGTGCAACTGTTAATTAATTAAATTAACCGTGTTACAAAAACAGCATCTATATATTAATACGTGATGCAAAAACTTTGGACCCCTTTTTCCGAAAATCGCGCAGACCGAGGAGTATAAAATTTGGCACACTGATAGTTTATGGGTAGAAGAAGTGCAGAGCGCTAATATTTTTCAATAATAATACTTGTTAAATACATTAAATCCCTTAATAAAACATTACACACACTACTTTGCATTTCACACACACATAAATACACAAGTATTTGTACACGCATACATACTCTGTGGTCGAATTGTTTCTCTTGTTTTTCATTTATGGCCAAATTTCGATCACTGGGCGACGACTAGTTTACATTAATTGTTAAAAGGGTAATTAATTCCTTCGCTTGTCATAATTTTTTTATTAAGATTTTTTTTTTTAAATAAATTAAAAATACGCCAGCCGTAACGATCTCATGAATAGTTACATTATAATCAATAAGGAAGTCTTGGTTTAGACTACACAACAACTCGCTAACCTTTGTCCGCTGTGAACAACCTTTCAATGCTATTTATTTGGTAGCAAACCTACGAGTTTAAAGGGCAACATTCAAAACTTTCACAATGGTATGAAAAACACCGAATTGTTTTGTTCTGCATTAAAAAGCATTTAGCGGTAGCAATTTTCCGTTCGTCCGCTATTTGTACAAACAATAGCCGGTGGTAGCTCGGTGGTAGCGCTCACCGACCGAGAAATACATTGTGATACGGAAAGTTTCGTAGATGTACGATAATGGTGAAAGCGTTTTAATAAAATTTTAAAATAGATGGAAAATAGGCGACAGACGAGATGTAATTTATATCATTATTTGATAACATTGAATATTTATAAACGATTGATTATGAAACACTACTTTTTTATAACAAAAAATTAAATTCAAAATAATACTAATATAAGTTGGAACTTTGAAAACTGTCGTTATATCGATTATAAGAAAGGTATTAATAATTCTGCTGTAAGTTGTAGCCGTTCTTACAACATGCATGAATTCTATCAAGTTCTAGTATATTTTTTGTTTGTTTCGACAAATATGAAACGGAAAATTCTTTTGTTTTATTTCTCTATTAATATTTGAGTGATAAAGTTTGAAACAAAGTCCAATTACGTATACGAAAGTCAATTTGCAATCGTGGGCTCGTTAGCGTTCTGTTTCGTAACAGCCATGGCCACCGTAGTTTCGCAAACGGCTGATTCCCACGCGGATTTCATACACAGGTGATGCTGAGTGTAGACTGTTGTTATATCACGGCTACACACAGATCACCAAACTAAATTTATATATAGTTTCGTTATATATACAGCAATTACTGTTACTGTTAAGGTTGAGTAGAAAATTAAAGTGACCGATATATATTTTTTATTGATATAACAATTAAAAAATACCGATACGAACATCTGCAAATACTCCATATATATTCAACAGTAATATAAGAACAAAGGAAGAAATTGTTAGAACACTGAGTATAGCTGCATAAAAAATTAAAAGGAATTTATAATTAGTTTTCTTTGTGCAAAAGATTTGTCGAGTCATGTTTTATCATCTCCCTATTGCAATAGATCGAGACGCAATAAATATGTTATTCACGAACAAAACACCTAAGAGGTTACCCGCTGTGCCTACTGATATACATTTATGAGTTGGAGCACGTTGTAACACGGCTTTGCCCTTTGGATTTATGTTGGCCACATTTAAATAACACCGAGGTCCAAGCATTCATGACTAACAGAGACAGATATACGATGCATAGAACAAACGATCGATTACCGTTTATCTGACTACAAAACAATCATAAGCGTATATTGTGGAAAAACGTAATATAACTCAATTGTTATTGCCTTTATATAGATTATGTCTTCCTTATTATCCTAATAACTTTCGGAATGGACAAGCCCAGATAGTTCTAGCGTCGTAAATTGCAAGTTTGATAGATTAGGTGTGTCCATCGCAACCTTCCATTCTCTCGGATAATAGTCCAATGCCGACGATCCCATGAAGCATTCAAGACAATTATATTTTCATTTGCAAGTGTTAAGTATTAGTGTTTAGTCTACATGTCACTCGTTTGAAAATCGTCTTGTTACATATAATATCAGTGATAACATATAAATATTTTCCATTCAAACAGATTTATAGCACGAATAAATTGAATTTTAACAGGATGGATATTGGAAAACTAAATTATAATTTTATAGACGATAAATATTTACGTATCGTAAACCGAGTTGTGCTCTGAGTGGATTCTAGATAGCATATGAATCACGCTAGTTTATATCGTATGAAGTATCAAAGTCGATTTCTTAATTGTTACACCGAATCGTAAACCTTAAAAGCTAGAAGAAAACTATTTTAGTGGCGTTATTATGAATACATTAAGAAGATAAGTATACTTAAATTATTCTGACGCATTTAATACAGGACAGGTTGTTAAAGAGAGTGGGCATCGAACGGACCTTGGACGAGTAACGCTAGCCGCGATTGAGTTCGAAGCGGCGGTCGCGCGTCAATCTTGGTCGATTAGTTAAAAGCCACAACTATAGAGTATAAGAATATTTTTATCACAAAATCATGAATATATATATCATTTACAACACAACTATTATATACTAAATATCAATTAGACACAGAAATCTTTATAAAGGACATTTTTTCGTTTTGTCAATAATAAAAAAAAATGATAGAAAACTAAATGATGCAATTAGCAGTAAGTAATTGGAGATTTAATTTGCGGGCAGAAGGTTCTTGTCAACGTGAGCTTTATCAGCAAGCAAGCATATTACCTCGTAAAGATATAAGTACAATATAATGATAATGGGCCATTCGGATCATAGGCGAGAGAATGTTAGCGCTAAGACTACTATTACTAAGATCAGAATGGATTTTAGTGGAAAATGAGTAGGACTGGTACATTAAGAGAGATTTTATAGCACTCTCTGCTTTATGACTTTGCAGTTCTGATAACAATTCCCATAATCTCAGCTGAACCATCGCCAGAGGAGGGTCGGACTTAAATTACATCTGCGATAAAATTTTAAATATAACACTTCTAACTGCAATGCAATACACAAATATACTTGGTGATATAAATAGTTATCTAATAAGACACAATCACGCCTTAGTCATGCGTTCAATCACATTCGGTACATACAACACTGACCTCAGTTCGAGTCGGCATCCTCTGTGTAAAAACTAGTCCACGATCTCGTACGAGGCAAGTCGGGCGTTAGTTATTTATTTATTATGCATGCCCTATATTGACACCTCAAGAGCACACGAAGAATCGCTACAGAATATCGGCTTTTAAATCATGTAGCGTTTATAATCGGATCGTATTAAAAATAGTTTAACGTTTGGTGTACACCTATAATTGCACCGATTGTATGTCCGCAACGAAAATTGCAGTTTACGATCGACGATTATAAGAGAACTATAAACGGCGAAGAAAAATTATGAAACATTTGTAACAAAAACAATCAGCATAGCATTTATAACAAATGTGTGTTTAGTACAATGTGTAGAAATGGTTAATGGATTAAAAAGTCCAGACCGCTAAAGTGCAAAGCGTATTAAATGCAAACGACTGCATCGCGTGAAGTTAAAACGACGGATGCAATTTAATCTCATCAAATCCTGTGTACAGGATTAAAAAATATATATACATTTACACGTTTATAAAGATGCAAAATATTATGATAAGTTGCAATTTGTAATTTGCTTATTGCAATTTGCACTTGTTACAGGTGTTGGGTGTACGTTTTGATCGGATGACTCACACCTCAAGTACAAAGTTTATTAGGCATTTAATGGCATGCTGTTCTAATATAACTTGCCACGTTTTAATATCCAATAGAGACCCACCATATTTGCAATCTAAATTTAATAGCATGCCTCCACGATTGTTTGTTAGCCAACTACCATTACGTTTCAAATAATATTATATTATAATGCATCATTTCGATATCCCGTTAATTGTGTTTTCAATTTCACAACTCGCCAGCGAAGCCTCGAGCAACAAGTGATAGTTAAATCGTTCAGACTTACCGCGAATATCCTCAAGCTCTTAATTTAAACCAAAGAAGATTCTATTCATTAGAGCTTCTAACTATAATGCAAGTTTTTATAGACGTTGTCGCTACTGAGGAAGCATAAGCAAAAAACCCCGATAATAACTTTGACTTACATTCATTATAATTGTTTAGTTTGTTAAATTACAGGACGGGGAGCCGTGAGGCATACACTAGTGTAAATAAATAAGTATTTTAAAACAAGCTGCAACAAACATCGGGCAGTTGGAATAGCTCCAAGCTGACTGTGAGAGCAACATAATTCGCATTGGTGCAATTACTTACAGACAAGCGATAAAATTACTTTCAACATTTTGTTATATGAAAATATTTGTTTATGTTATGACGTTAAAACATTATATGGAACCAGTCAGTGTTAATATTACCTTCGGCTAGCACGGAATGCGCCAACTGTAATATCATATACACGGACTCGTTTTGATGTTCAACTAAATTATAGCCATCAAGCGCATAGCAAGTCGGTCCATTCGTTTGGAAAGGGCGAAGGGACATTCTTATATTTTTATTGACTTAAACTTCTTAGCACCCCCTCGTTTAAATGTCAAGATACCATATAAAATCTCACCCTCGATCCTCAGCCTCGTCAAATCCCGCCACGAGACTCGCTGAACGTCTGGTTTGAACATGTGACTGGGTATTTTTTGAATTTTTCTCTTTGTTTTATTATGTAACAAACATACAATATTGCTTTTATACAAATTGACGAGTAAGACTTAGTAATTACGTGCTAAAAAGACGTAAATACTTAGGTTTCAAAACTTTACATTCATTAAACAGATATGAAACTGTTAATTATTAAAGTAGTGCTAGCTCACTATACAAATGACATTTGAAGTTTGCAACAACTGAGAGGTCAGACGGGTAACAAATTACGGTTTATTTGTGAGTAACCTTTAAACACTAATGGCTGCGTTTGCGTAAATCTGGTCAGAATGGACCGCTTTCTAAGTTCTAATTCACAGTAATCGCGTGAGAGAAACTGCTACCGTACAATGTCATTGGAATCAACTTGAATTGTAAGCAATTTCATATTTATAAATCGTAGGTGAGGTATTGATTATTGTGTCAAAAGCGTTAGACTTTACGGTACATGCGAGTTACGAGAATAAGGTTGTTTTATCTCTAAGATTTTTATCGCAAGAAGATTACGAACGAGAAGAACGGAACGCATGTAAGAAATGTATAATTTCATATCAAAATAGAATATTTACATTTTGTTTGAAAAATGAGTTCATGAATATCCAGAATTGTTGCAAGTCAGTTTAAAAAAAAAGTTTTCAAACAAAAACAAGCAATTCATAATATGAAGTCTTTTTTCAATATTTAAAACGGACGATAACTGCTAACAAGTTACAAACATTAAAAATATTATACATTTTAGCGGCGACAGTGACGAATAACTTGATAAATTATAAAATCACTGCCAAATTTATTTACGTTGTGTATCACGAGTGATATAGGGGATTAAATAAAATATATATCTTTAAAACAGTTTTTTGCTGTAGATATTCCACGTAATCTATTTGATAACAGTGTTCTCAGAAAACTCCCGAGTCTGTTATAAATACTCGTCTGATATTAATAAAACGGCCAAAACGCCAACTTTCCCCCAGGAAGCACTGGATAGACGCAATGATTTGTGAACGCTATAAATCCTCGCGGCAGACGGACCAGCCCGCGGCAGCCACGATAACTGTATCCAATTACTACTATACAACTACAACACCGTATTCACAACATTCATATATAAATAACATAAATTATCACCTCTCTGTCGTCGGATTACAGATATTTAATTTTTATTAAAACTTTTTCCATATATTTCTTTCTCAAATCGAATCGCATAAATTCTTTATCTATATATGACATTAATTAATCAGTTAGATGTACATTCCCATATAATAAGGGTGACAGCACTCGGTAAGTGCCAGTAACCTTTTTCCCATGTCTCGTCAGCTTGTTTTAACAAGACAAACCGTTGATTTCCACTCGAGCTCGAGATAATTAATTCTGTAGCGAGTCACTTGTGTTTCCAGTAAGGGGACCGCAACACCCTATAATACAGTTAATATATCTCGGTCATACAGAATGAAACTGCATTCGGTGTTAAATTAACATTTCATTAACCGCTATCGAATGCCTGTATAATGATTTTAATTAAAATAATTATATTTTATAAATTAAGAAAATATCTCTTCAATGATATTTACATTGCAGGAACTTTCCCGTGTAAAATATTTTCACTCCAAACATAAAAGAAAGTTATGTTTTAATTGCATGCCAATATATTAACAACTGAGACAGGCCATCTTTCAATGTCCTTCGATAATATGTAAACGTTTACAAAAGTTTACGCTTCGATTTATCTTTAAATTGATTAGTTGCGCAAGTTATAGCAATTAAGCTCGATGCACCTTGAGGTCGTTATAAATTTAGCTCCCATAAGAAGTCTTAGAGACGCGAATGCCTTCAAGTGCGCTGGGGATTAAGCTTTTGAAAACAACGTTACACACTCAGTTGTAGTGTAACCAAGCTGGTGGTTACTGAGGGGTCGTAGGTTTGAGTTCCGTGCGGTCACTGTTACCGGACACCGCGGAAGAGCTCAAGTATCCAGTCCTCATAAATCAAACACCACTCCCCAGGCTAGAGCCCGTCCTGTCTTTTGTTTACAGCCCATGATACAATATCACCCTCCGATAAGCGATTTCAATAAATTATCTACGAAAGCTAAACTTACTGTGGATCAAACCATTTTAGTCTCAGCAAACGAAACATTTTAGAATTAAATGTAACGGATATGTAATTAATATCACGATTATAAATGTTTTGTATGTATCTACACATTTTTTTTTAAGAAAAAATACAGAAATGATTTCATTGTAACTCGTATATCGACATACCAAATTTTATATATTCATTGAAATATTCAGTCAGACAACAGATTGGTATATGTAAGCTTGTGTGATAACAACGAGATATGTATAATAATTATATTTACATAATGTAACAGTTGACCTTCATATAAAAAAAAGGAACGGCAATGACCAAAAGAATATTAAGTTTATAAATTACTTCACCGAGCAAGGTTATGCATCTATTTAATATTACGATTAGGTATAACTTTTATCGCGCAAATTAATAAAGAATTCATAAGCAGATCAAATAATAATTTTATCTCACAAGGTCAGTTTGACGCGGTAAGCAAAAATGAGGATTCTCAGTTTTCCAAGAAGTATTCTGCTGAGAATATTCGATTTAACTGTTATGAAATCAATATAAATGTACAGCACATATATCTGCAGCATTATTTATGATATGATTTACTAAATCATTATTTAATTAAAATTGCATTATAAATTCAACAAGCGTCTGTGGCTAGTGTGATCAATTGATTACCAACAACTAATTAAACATCATTAGGTTATAATTAATCAATTCATAAACCTGTTTGAATGGCACATTCATAACACAATTACATAGTTCAATGTATGTATACTTCACATAATATATGTATATGTATCATCTGCTTAAGACATATTTAATGTACGTAATACATCTTTGGATAAAGGTTCAATACCTGCATTATCTATATCAGCTGTAAGTGAATCGAACATACAAAATCATTTCCTAGATACACCTAACCTAAATGCTTCAAGTCGTCCGTCTCTCATAACCGACAGCAGAATTACGTAACTACTAACAATAGTCATTAGCAATCAATCAATCGAATTCCGGTGGGTGGCGGACACTGCCTGGACGTCCAGCGAAACGACCCTCGAGGTGAAATTGTTAAATCCGGCACCGGCTGTAGAATTAAAGACATGATAAATAACAATTTTAACATCATCTTAAGCGACGTTAATAAAAGTCCTCGGACGTTAGAGCCGCGACGAGGTAGACAGCATACTACAATATATATATATATATAAATTTCAACATTGTGATATCTGCGGTTAGCACATGTTTATGAAAATTAAGATTTAATTTAATGAGCAATGACCTATGAATAGAAGGACGGTACTAAATTCCTAACGTGGTAATAGACTTGTATGACATTTTCCTTTTCCGGCATATCTAATTCATCAAAAAAAGTACAGGGTACACTAAACTAACTATATAATAAATCTTCCTGTACATGTCCTGTCTGTCTGTTGACACAAACACTGTTTCATTACACGCTTCCGCCGGTCACGCATTGCGTATTGAGGTGCTTGGGATATTGCGACATAGGTGCAGCGAGCTCTTTTAATGGTTATGAATATATGATCTTATACACTAAAACTAATTTACTATAACTTAAGTCAGTCATATGCAACTTAGAAGCTTATTTTGTTGTATTAATACTATGAAAAGGCACTTGTTAATTATGTTTTGTACCAATATAATTAAAAAAATATGTTCCTATATAATTTAATTAAGAATAAACTGATCCAAATTGCATCTCAAATAACGCCGATAAAAAAAATTCTATACATTAAATTGATACGCGGTCTCGACGACACGCACCGATGATGTCAAAGGATCACGTGTCCGATACCGATTCCGATATCCGAATTACGAAATAAACAAATAATACGTAGAAAGTATTGTATTACAGTTTTTTAGTGCCCGGAGCGTTCACCGCAAGATCACTGAATTAATTCAAAGAATTTCCTGTTTCAACTAGTTTGGTGCGTTTTAAATAAACACATTCAAAAATTTCGTTGCAACACTTACATCTACTTAGTTGAATATCATACATACGTTTATTTTTCTCAATCGTTGTTTTACGTGGTAATGTATAAAAATATTAGTTTTGTTTAGAGAGATGAGCTAATATTTAAACTCCTGATAACGACATTAGACAATGACGACAATTTAAAAGTACATTGAACCTATTAAAACTAACCGCATGCGATCGGATACGAGTGTTCCAATTAAAGCTGCAACAGACAGAGGTAATGAAACGAATGACGTAGCAAACATACCTATTGTATATGTTAATTATTAATTAAATACAACCATAATATATAGACATTGCTACGAAAACAAATAGATACTGCTGTAACGCTCTCAATGTTAATTCGTTCGTCAAATTTCGTATCCTTCACTACCACTACATATAATGTTTGCCAAATACATAACATGTAAAAAACGTTAATTTTTCAATATTAACGTTAATTTTGCATCAATAATTCGACGATTCATGAAAAACAATTCAAATATTCATAAAAAAAGTAAACTAATATGAGACGTTGAAACTGACGGTATTTAAGTAGAAGGTAGAAAACTCGTTCTAAGAGCAGTATAGTATCGTATCGTCATTCGTGGGAAGATCACGATAAGGCTTTCATCTGATCACGCATGATATATATGTGAACGTCACAACAATACCGAGACACGTATTTAAAACAAAACAGACGTACCGCCTATATTGTTTAAACAAATATTTTCCTCGTTACTTATTGTTTATTGTTTTACTGTATGAAACTATTTATTTAATATACGTTTTACATGCGGATGACCATGATTATTAAGATTCCCTATTTATTGACAACTTTTTAACTAATAACATCACAAATGTTATATCTATATTATTTTATTTAAACTTCTGACAGCTTATTTTGTATTTCTTGTAAATGTTTTGACTTACAATTTTATGGTTAACAAATAGGAGTGGACTAACAAATAGGGTGTTTTCCTAGAAAAAGTGCGACTATTTTATAAACGGTATACACAAGTTTTGACTTTTTGTATCAATTTCGTTTTGGTTTTAAATACATTTTATAATAAATATATGATAGCAAGAAGCTTTTGAAATATAAAATCAATGTAGTGTAAAACCCACAACAATTAAGAATGGGCTAGATTGATATTATAAAAACCTTTCATTATATAAAAGCCGTGAGTCGTCACAGCACGTAACTGAGTAGAGATATCTCCAAAACTGCCCCGATATATACGTGATACGTCGAACCGTCACGCAAGTATACAGACGTATCCTATAGTTGGCTATAATGACACATTCATTCTACGCTCCAAAACACACGAACAGACGACAGTAACGCCCATCAATATATAAAAGAAACCATACATTTAAAACCGAATTTGATCACAAGATCAGCACATACGAATAACTCTTAATATTATTATAGCACAAAACCAGATGATATAACGGTAGTTAACGAACATTTTTGTTCATGAAATACATAAATTGATATAAAAAAATTGTTAGAATAAAACAATTTCATCAGCATCGTCTAAATAAGAGTTAGAAGCCAATGTAGATGTATGAGACTGTGAGTCGTAAATCACAGCATGAACGCGAGGGCCATCGTTTAACATTCTTGTTATAGATTTTATTACTATAACTAATAATAATAAGACTATCAGTATTCAGTGACAAATATCTAGAATAACACCACAATTAGAAAGATAATATATGTTTATAGAATAAAAAAAGATTCATAAGACATCATAATGCCATAAAAGTAATATTTGGTATGGACATATCATATTACCATATAGTTCGATAAGCCGTCTCTAACGACTTTACGGCCAATTGTCCTAGATAGAGCCACTGAATATATATATACATAGTCGATTCGTATTTCAAGATGTTATCCCATAACGATGACATTAACGATCCCGTACCAACCGTTAAATAAAAAAACACAAACATTTCGGATAAGACGACGTACCGTTAGCTGACTTCAAAGTTTCGTCAACTCCGTATACATTATAAATAACAGATGATCATTAATTGATCTCAAACTTGAAAACGTAAGAATCCACATGGATGAGACAAACACACACAAACAAAATTAATCACAACAGTTTGTATTAGCTAACTATAATTTGAATCTATTTTCATTGGACGTTACGCACATTTTATGATAGTAGACAATTCCGGAGCGGCCTTCATGCGTGATATCGAGATCAAGGTGCTCTTTAATTTACCGCCCGACCATGACCCCAACATTCTGACAACAGCTAGCTACAGCTAGCTCCAATCCTAATGACAATAATCCAATCAAGTCTCTTACATTTGCTACAATAAGTTTCATACAAACGAAGACATCAAAACAAAGGACATTCACTTACAAATATGTATGCATATTATAGTAATTACACATGTATATAAGATGGATTTACAAATAAAATATTCAAAAAAAGTGCTGATAATTTTAATTAATCTCACGGCTGGCTCAAGCAAGAGATGAGCAAGAGATGTCCAAGCGGTGAACATTTGCTTTTTGCATTTTTGCTGAGAGAGCTTTAATTATTGATAATTATTATAATTACATAAGTTCGCGTTTTACTTTAAAATTAAATTATAATAAATTTTAAACAAAATTTACTAAATGTTTTTAATTCTCACTTGTATGTTTATAAAGAGGAAAATAATGCTTTAAACAGTAACAAGTCTTGGTGAAAAATCAGATCTTAACAAGTTTATGTTGAGAAAATAAAACACTAAATGTTGCCAGAAATGGATGTAGACGTCACTTAAATTCTAGGCAGTTTCAAAGATTTAAAGTAAAGGGTCAAGTTGTGGTTGAAATGTACAAGATGAGATTTAGTTACATAAAGTGTTGACATCGAGTATCAAAAATAAACTGTGACGTCATATATTGTCAAGAATATGATTAGGTTATATGTTGTAGATCCTGGATTATCTTGCAGGGAGACGAGCACCCACAGTGCCTGGGACTTGCAACCCAGGTGTAATTTTAATGGGTCCATATCAAAGGCACGTGGAATGTTAGATTCAAAATACTGTATATATGTATTTACTATCATAAATAAACGTAACACTAGGACTGAAAAATAAAATAGTTTCACAATATTGATAGAAGAAATTTTTGAAACTAATATAATATTTGATATTAAATTTAGGACTTAAAACAATTCTGTTACTTTCCTTTAGTTTGAGGCGTGTTCATATATATATAAACTATAGTACGTGGTATTTTTTTTATATATGCACTCGCTTCACTATCTCTTACATATAATGTACTAAGCAGCGCGTACTCATTCGTTGCTTGATTAATTACCAATCATTTAACTGTATGCAAAGTCGTTATCACTTCGAGATGATGTTTGAAACACGTCCCGATAAACGAAACACTTTCATACGAGCTATCTAACACTGAATATGTGTAATCAATTTTTATATCTGTTACCTAAATAAATCAAACGAAACTGAATCGTATCGTCGAAATTTTAGAGTCCACATTACAGTTATAACGGTTATCAGCGTTATGCAACATACGATATTACATTGCAGGGTAAATGATCCGACCTTCGCACGCTCCAATGGACTTTCCCGCAACACGACCTCATAATAAAAATATCTCAGAGCTTTATTCGTATTAAGTCTTCTCTTTATCAATTAATATATACACGGATACCTTAAACATACTTCAAATTGTCGAATTTACACTAACTGAAACATTTGTTAAAAATATAGAATACTTGAAATAT
>DVQP01001196.1:0-16658 GCA_018231745.1 Danaus eresimus | reverse complement strand
TAGCTTATAATCGAGTTAAGCTATATAACTTGGATATACAGATATATAACATGGAAAGTTACAAACGTAAGAAAACTTTAAAAAATACAAAATAAACGAAGTTACAAATAATACAATCGAACAATATGCGTTAGACAGTCGATATTATGTGCCTAAGTTAGAAAATTAATACAAAATTCTCTAAAGGAAACTAACTACTGTCAAGGGTCAATAATTTGCACACATTGTATTCAATTATTCGGAACATATCACATATGTTGAGTACGACAAACAAACCCTGAAACATACAATAGACATTAAATAATAAAATTGAATTACGTATGTTTAATATATCTGTGGTAAATGTACAAATGTTTTTTTTTAATCTGTGAGTCATACTTAAAATAGAAACTTTTAAATATGGAACTTCCTCGGTATTCCAGGCGTGTGACAGCTGAGCAGGCGTTGGCCCACGAATATCTATCGCAGTACGCTGACCCCACAGACGAGCCGGTCTCCGCGCCTTACGACCAGAGCTTCGAGGACATGGACCTGCCGGTCGACAAGTGGAAAGGTGACAACCCTAAACAACTATTAATAGTTGGTAACCCTATTGTGACAATACTAACTCAATGTTTGATTACGTACCATAGTATAAAAATTTCAACAGCAACACAATAAAAGTCATATAAAGAATCAATTAATTAATATACTTGATACATACTAATAATATACTGTGGAGTTACTTCTGGAGCGTACATAACAATGTGAATTATAGTAATGATATAGCAATTATATATTGTTGTATTTAAACTTTAACATATCTATAATGACCAGACTCTGATAGAAAATCCATCTGAGCCTCTGATCAGACTCAGATTCTGAGCACTTGTTGGGACATTACACAGGACATGGAACTTGTCATGGACAAAAAAATGAAATGATCTATAGTTAACACGTGGTCCAGCTACTTTATATGGACAAAAAAAATCACTTTAAAAAATGAGAATTCGCCAAATAGTTCACATTACAATACTTTGAGCTACAGAGTTACTGGTAAAAAAACTGCTTTGAATGCTCAAAGGAAGCCGGCACAGTATTAAGTTAGGAAGAAAAACATTTTGGAAATCCAGATAAAAAAAATATTATGATAAACATATGCTCCTAACAAACGAGCATTTAATTGAAAATGTAATTACAATTCCTCGCAACGTCTAACAGGCGACTAAAATCGAGACACCATTTTTAAGACAACGATTGGTAAAAAAATATATATGTATATAATTTCTGTAACGACATCCTAAACTGTCCGAATTTTAAATTTTTTGAAATGACTAGTTGTCCACAATAATTTCTGTGTCCATAAAAACCAGGTCTTGCACCAGTCTTTCAAGGGTATCTGATCTGTTGGGGGTTTTTAAGCATTTTTATATAAGAGACTTCATTGCGTCCACTTCACGCGTTAGTGACATCAAGTGTATTAAATGTTTCATGTATTAAAACGCAGTGCTCAGCAAATGTTCTTGCTGCAAGGTAAATCCGGCGCTGATTCCGCGTCATAAGACTCAATATCGGAATTGACTTAGCACTAGTTGCTTTAGGTGCCAAATGTTCACGAGGTCCATGTTCGTTACAATATGTCCATAACTGAAGTTTTGTTCTGAAAAACTAGAATATTCAAATAAATATTAAATTCCCACTGCAGTATCTCATGGGCGACACATTAGAAACATGAGATTAGGACCTTTATGTATTTACAGTACTAATATTTCTCAATAATGGTGAAGTTGCTATGAGTAGCAGTACTTTTTTTTTAATTGTCTTTAACCCTATGAGTACGGTTATCAAAATAAGTGGATATGTCATTATTTGAACTGTCAACCCAATTTGACGTTTAGAATGTTGCCATATATATAAAAGGATTAAACCAAACTATTTATTATAATACAAAAATTGTTATGTTATTTCAGAATTAGTATGGAAGGAGGTCGTGGAGTTCAAACCCCATCCTCAGCACATGAACACAGTCATCGAAGTCAACCCGTCATAATCGTGAACGCAACAACCCGAGCTATATGTATTTAGAAAGTCAATTATTTTTCTACGTATCATTTATACGTGATATGAATTATAACAAACGGACGTCATATAATGACGTTCTGTACATCGCAAATTAAATAACCGTATTTTATTACGTAATAGTGTAACATGTCGCTTGGTCACCTGTTATGTATGGAATGTATGTAATGTTTTTTTATTCAAGCTATTTACGATTGGATCAATGTATTTATTTGCCCTTACCACGGAACTGCGTTGCAACTGAACGGACTATTTAGACGTTTTCGTTCTTATATCTACGTTGATACTATGAAGTGTGAAGTTTGAAATTGAAACTTGGAATTGTCCGTATTTAGTGTGACAATGCGAACTTACGGTAAATGTCAAACGCTTGTAATTTATAAGTCATTATGATAAACATTCATAATGACAATCAGACAGTCTTATATGAAATGTTATTGCTTGGCCTCGGAAATGTATTTTTATATTGTAAAGGTTTTATTCAGACGTGTTGCTTCAGAGATCGGTTGTTGAGTAACAAAAATAAATAAATATATATATAATCATATATGGTGCGTGGGTCCGTGGCTCCGCGCGGGAAGTGAAACTTCGTAATGTTAGTATTAAAACAGGAAGGGATAGAAATTGCTTTTTAAGAAAATTTTTGTGTTATTTTGAGAAAAACCTGAATTTTTTGTGTGTTTTAAAGACAAACCGCATGCGTTCGAGCGCCACGCATGCCCACTGGCTCAGTCTCTCATTAACCCCCCCACTACCCCTCCCAGAGCGTTAAACCTTTAACGCAACCTTGTTGTAACTAGCATAAGAAGTTTCACTTCAAAAATAAACGATTCTAATGCACACGTCGTTTTAGCAATAAGATACAATATTTTATAGCGTCGATGTATCTTCCCTTTTTTGAAAGTTTTTTTTCGCTTTATCTTGCTGTATAGTGCTAGGTAGAGTAGGTATAGTTTATAGTGTTTTATAAAACAAGCAACATAATAAAACCGTCCATGAAAATGTGACATCCCAATTTGCTCAGTTTATTGCTTCTGTTAAAGTTATTATGCCTAACCACTTTTGTAATTCTATTATTTTTGTTCTCTAAGTCTTACATAAGCCTTTTTAAATTTACATTAAATATAGGAATATCTTTCAATTATTCACGATGTTTTTTCTCGTACAATTATATTTTTTGTTAATGTGGAAATTATTTTTTTTATTGTTAAAACATTTGCCATAACCAACAATGTTACCTTCGCACATATGAATATAATTTAGCAAGCCTCATCTTGTTACATTGTATTGTTGACTTAAATTTAGAATTTGAGTATAATATAATATTACCTCAGAGTTTTGTTTATTTTTCCTATTCATACTTTTTTTCGACAAAAGCTCAAAAACCAATATTTAACTGCTCCTTAATTAACCAAAGTTGCCAGGACCTATTTGTTACAATATTTTTGAGAGAAATTTTATACATATACAAAAAAAAATTACAATCAGTATTGCGACAGAACAATATTTTGTTAATTTATCGTTTGTTTGTTTTATTTGAAAGATAAATATTAGGAAGTTTCGGCAATTCTTCATTGAGTACTTCGATTTTGATTTTGATGTTTATTATTCTAATTATTCCAACGGAATTCAGTTACGCCAGTATTTCAACTGCATTGGCACAAAATTTAAGAATAGAAAGGGATAGATCCAAAATCTGAAAAGGTTTATTTAGTTAAAAGTTCGTAACTAAAATCACTAAAAGCAACTCGAAACATTCTTATTAGGGCTATTAGGGCTGGGCCGATTTGGATGAAAATTGGTGGGGGAGATAGTTTAGAACCAGGAGAGTGACATTGACTTTTTATCTTTTTCGAACATTGAAAATAACAATTGAACAAAAATCGGCTTATTCACGATCTTTAAGTCCGACTAGAGTTCTTTTTTCACTTTGAAGTTGAGACGGACCAAGTCGCGGGCAAAAGCTATTAGTTTAATAAAGCAATGCATACACAAAAATAACACATAAACTATCATCATTATTGTTTTCATGACTCCTCTTACTTCATGGCCTAAATATTTCAATATTATCTAGCGTGTTTGATTTCTAACGTTATAACGGTTGATGTCAAGGAATGGAATACTTTTTTTATATAAATATGCCTAAATTTCATTCCGTATATTAAAAATATTATGTATAGAATTGATCCCTGTTCGCTTGGCAAGAATGGGTTTAATATTTTTCACAACCTTAAAGATACTTGATAAAGATTCAGTAATTTATTTTCGTTGAAGCCTGTAAAGTAAATTAAAAAAAAACATCACTCGTATCATAGCACATCACTTTCATAAACTACCATACATTATATTAATGTAAGAAACATATTTACGTCTAACACATTTTCATTATTCCAAATGAAATGAAACTTCAATATGAATTGATCGAGTACATTTAATTTTAGCGTCGCCATTGCGAGATACCTTCATTATTTTAAATAAAATATATCCATCGCGCTGTACACAATACCAAAAATCATTTTCTACTTCACTCGAGCCTTATCAAGTACCAAGCATGTTTCAGACTCGTCGCAACCGTCGACACGCGAGCACACGAATATTCAAATGTCTATGAAATACCCGTATTCCAGACGATATATCTTAAGCTATTAGGTTTTACAATTTTTTGAAAATATTTGTACATAAGTAACCTACTCTATCGAAACGAAAATTATGTTCGATATTAAGATCGAATACGTGTGAACTGTAAACATTTTTCATGGTATGATTTCTATCAAATTATATTTAGAAGATAGAAGCGCATGTGACCTTAATGTCGATTGTACTAACAATGAAAACGACACGTACAGAAACGCTAAATGAGAAAAACGTAATTACATATTTACATAATGGCATACAATACTGGTCGCATCTCACTCGAGCACTTCAATGTAACAGACAGTTGTATTTTTAAAATTAGAATTATGTTTCAATTGTTTTATAATAATTTTATTATAAAATCACTGGCCAGTGTTTTGACTTCTGTGTGGTGTGTGCTTGTCATAATAATATTTGTTCTAATGCAATTAAGTATATACATATATCGTACCCAAAAATGATTAGGCACAAATTTTTAAATTTCGAATTGATTTTCAATAACAATTTCGATATGATATTTTTTATTATATGCTTACATTTAAGTGTTTGTCTTGAGGTGCGACACATCAATAAAATTACAGAACTATATCATAAATAATATAAAATTATCACATTTTTTTATCTTCTAAATCTTAATTTTTAAAATTGATGAATATTTTATTCAAATTTTTTTAAATTAATAATCTACAGTTTCTACGAAGAGAATGTAACCATGAGCTACGAGCGTCGATCACTTCGATACAACCGAGTTGTCTATGACGATGACTTGGTTATGGTTAGATTCAGAGGGATGTCGTCTTCCGAGTCCGAGCAGTCCCGGTTGTTACGAATGACGACGCTGAAGTGTGAGGACTGTACGTTAGACCTGGAGCTGGCTTCCCCTGCGACTTTTATAACACTAACGACACTCTTCAGTCTTTTACTCTCGCGGCTCACGGTGCGCCTCTTCACTTCCAATTTTCGTTTCCTAGTGTTCCTCGCAGTGCCGCTCGTCCCCGGCTGATTCAAATCTGCCTGCGTCTCCTCTGGCGCGACCTCGCTGGGTTTCTTGGACGACTTCACCCCTTTACCGGACTGTGATTTCCGTTTGCTCTGTTTCCTTTCCTGTACATTCGACAGCTTCCTGTTCTTGTGATTCGTCCGCTGCGGACGTTTTTTCGCGTTTCTCTTGTTCCTCTCCGTCGCCGTGAGTTTCCGCCTTGCCTTTTTCCTCTTGACGTTGTCGTCGCTGGACTCGGATTCGCTGGACGAAGTGTAGTAGGAGCTCGTCAGGGACGAGGGTGACGAGGACGAGGACGAAGATGACGAAGACGTACGGGTAGGCTGCGGGGACCTGCGGGGCGCGTCCGACACGTCCGACGACGAGCACTTCTCAGAGGACGCGTCGCTGTCTTGCGAGGCGTGCCTGCTGCTGTGAGGCGGCGGCGACGGCGTGTACGCGCTGCCGTCACTGTCCGAACTGTCTCTCCTCGAGGAATGCGACGCACTGGTCATAGTGAGTTTGACGCGCGGGGATGATCTCTCTGGAGTTTCATTGCTCTGCGGTTGCTCTGAGGTTTCTTGCACTATGACGTCGCTGTCCGAACCGAGCAGGTCGACGACCTCTGGGGTTCGGTCTTGAGGAGGCTTGATGTAGCCGACCACCATAACTTCTGACGAGTCATCGTCGGTGTCGGACTGTGAAAAGGTCTCTATGGAGATAACGTTGTTTGGTGTTGGCTCGGGGATATAGTTGTTGGGGTAGACGGGGGTCGGAACTCTGGAAGGACCGGGAGGAGGCTCGGCCGGCTCAGAACTCGATATCAGCACGAGGTCCGAGTCCCCGCTTGCTTCAGACTCCGAACTAGAGATCACTTCATTCACCATAGTAGACATGCGGGGATCGGTCGTGTACTGCACATTCCGATCATAGCCAGTCATGTCATAAGGAGTCGAAGCAAAGTTGTACAACTCATGCAGGAAATGCCTGGTCCTGTCCCCGAAATACGACCGCATCCTGTCTCTGAACTCCGACGATGTGATGTGGTATTCCGGAAGCAGTTCTATTATCCTAGCGATGACGTAGGCGATGTGCCCAACGTTCTCGTTCAATAGATAATGCAGTTCCCTATTCAGCCATGGCACCAGTCTGTGGATCTGTGAATCGTTGTACCTAAAAAACAAACACAACCAATAAGTATATCGTCGTCGTATAACAATCCTGAAGACTATCGACCTGCCTGTAGAATTCCGGGGAACAGTCTCTGAAACGTCCGGTGAAATCCGGTAGCGGCCTGGCCCAGAGGTTGTATCTGTATACTGAACGCCTGAATGAGGCTGGTGAGCGTCTACGTAGTGGGGGCGCGGTGGACGAGGGCGCGGGGGCGGCGGGGGAGCGGGGAGATGGGAACACGTCCGCCATTAACGGGTAATGCATCAACAGTTGCTGGATAGCGATGGTCTCGCGGCGCGGCAGGGTGAGCGTGGTCCTGGAACATTTTCAGTCTTTGATCCTATTCCGCCTACTGCTTTTAAAGTCATACATGAATTCTAATGACTTTATTGAACAACAGCAACAACAACATTGATGGCAAACTAACGTGATGGGATGCCAGTGATGGCAGTCGCATTAGACAGTCAGCGGACATTTCTTTTATCCATGCTTTTCAATTCTTAGGACAATATTGACAGCAACATAACATTATTTTCAATGGAATTTAAATTTTTATTTTAGTTTCTGTTGTTTGATTATATTATACAGAAAATATTTTATAACATTCTCATTTATTATGTAATTATAATATATTATCAATTGTTCATGATTCAACAAGAAAGCTGGTGTGAAAAAAAAAGCGAATATTAACCCGCTGTAAATAATCCATTTTAATATATATATATCGATATTTGTCAGCCCTTGTTATTAATTTTATACATTTATTTAGAAATACGTTTAAACATTTTTTATAAGGTTTTTCTTAGGTCAAAAACTATAATAACCAGTGTAAGAAAAATCGCTTTAAATGCAATAATACATTCTCAAAAATATTTACAATGCAGTTAAAAGTTGCCTGAGTTATTTTCTTTTAAAACTTTAACGTTTTTTAAACTTCAAGCCACAGATTATGTTAACTATCATTAGAGCATTTAAACTAACTCTTTCAGTCAATTATTTATTTATCTCAATAAAATGACTTCTAATCCATATTCCATTGTCTCACAATGACACAACAAAACTGGATTTTTCTGATTGTTATATAGATAACATTTTAACCTTTAGGTTGCATTATAACACATGTCCAATATAAACAATATACTTTGATTTTATTGAAGTCCAATTAACTTAATGATCAATTAGTTTTAGGGTAATTTCGTTCATAATATATCTTTGTAGGATCCTGTACAAGTCGTCTTCGTTCTAAAATCAATATTCGTCTAACATATACCTGTATCTAAATCTCCTTGTGGTTGTAAGATTGTCAATATCAATCCTCTCCGTAATTTCCTCTGTGTGGTGTTGCTCGACGGTATACTCATCGTACTGGTGATTTGAGCGCACATTGTGTATGATTGATCTAAAGTTTTGTTTACACAGAGGACACACTGCCTTTACCTGTAATTAACATAATAATGTTAATACAAATTATAGACTACAATTTATCCGTATAGTGTAATGTGACTATAATTTAACATTGACAATAATAAGAACAATACTATATTTTGTTTTCCGACAATATATTCTATTATCTTCAAAAGTAAAGAAAATATACGAACATACACATATGTGTAAAAAAAAATGTTTAAGAACTTTTTGACCTCTAAGAAGTTCCTATAATCAAAGTTCAAAAGATATAAAGTTTACTAGAGAGCCAAATAACTAAGTTATGTTTGTAAACTATATAATATAAAAAAAAAAAACATCAAAAATTAATTGATTAATCAAACATAACATTACAGTATCAATTTTTTTTTATATCTTCATCGAATACATTGTCATGTAAAAATAGTAAAAAAATACTTTTGAACTATTCAAACTTTATTGATGTTCTATTCTTCACTTGTATAAAAGTCAATAGACTTACTTTGCTCCAGGTAAGTAGACATTTGAAACAGAATTCATGAAGACAGGTGTCAGTGAATGACTTGTTTCTGCATGTGCCGAGACATATTGCACAATTTGGTGGTGGGGAACCTCGGCCTGACTCATTCCGAGGACTGCTGTCATCACTCTTTACACCGCTGGGATTAGCTCCCGAACTGTCGTCTTGAGCCGATGTTGACAGAGTGTCCATGATTAACAATATTGTATACCTACAAGATTGTTACTTTTATAAAATTATAATTTTATACTATATCTAAACCTGTCTTTGTATGTTTATAAACAAATAATCATACTTTCCTTCACTTCTTATATTGTAAATATATTAATCACTAAGTATTCCTGTCTGATTACAGTATACAATCAGAATTTGAGTTCAGAATTCAATTGTTTGTTGAAAAATATTAGCAAAAATTTTATGATTTGATTTTATTTATTCTCTTTTCATATAAACTCCTAAATTTAATAGATTTTTATCTATTTTTTAGTACTGTTTTAAGATAAAAGGATTTGATTCAAATTAAGACTACTGCTTAGACAATTTATATGTCAATGATAATAATTAATAAATATATTGATTAAAACAGCAAATTTTTAATAAAAGACATTAAAATACTCTGCAGTTTGTGTTTGGCGTATTGATATGAGAAGAATTTCATAAAAGAAACCTTTGTAAATATAAAAATAATATTTTTTACGAACTGAAAACTAACAAAGGGTCGGGATTTAATGGTATTATGTTTTATTATAACAACTGGCAGGATTTGAAAAGACACAATTATCAACAGTTGGTTTAAAATTCTCTCCAAACTCGAATCCATACCTGATTTACGTGTTCAATGTTAATTTTAATATCTCAATATATTACGTATATGCCTCTTTGGCCTCTTCTGTGTCAATAAGGATGCGCAGAAGGAACACTTAATGATAAACTTTTGCAAAATCCTTCATAGATTTATCTGGATATACAGGCATTATTCCTAGCATTGCCTACTTAAACTCAATTTTGTCACACACTGTGTCACGGAATCCTGACAAACAAGTGTTGTCAAGTTTAAACGATTAAATTGTTACCTTTCATAAGGACTGATTTATCCGGATATCAAAAAAAAGATAACCAAACATAGGTTCAATTGTCGCAATTGGCCATTTGCTGTAGGTCCATATTATTTTTTATTTCAATCTCGAACTGCGTGATGTATCTTAACACTAGACTCTGACATGAAACACTTCAACAGCGATGTCAGATAGTTGCCATAAAAATAGGTAATACATACCAATCCAGGAATATTTTCAAAGTTGGTAAAATTGCTACAATAAATCTACTGATAAACTTTGATTATTATTTCATTGTCTATTAAATATAGTACATTGAGAGTTTCTGGTATAATACTTTGAATTAAGTCGCATTTTAACTTAATAATGCCTTAATTTTGAAATTATAAGACAAAAAGCGCTTTATATATTATACAGTAAAGAATACAATGCAAAATGTTCTTTTAGAAGTTTTTATGAAATAATATCACTTTATGAATTAATTTACTTACAAATTTTGAATACTTAACAGTTTCTTTAACTTTTAGAATGTGTAATAGATATATTGAAATAAAAAAGCATTGTTTCCATAATTGCACATTTCTAATTCTATTATTTTGTTGCAAACCACTGTTCCAAGTATATATCATGTTGAAATGGAATGTTAATTGTATTTTAATGTTTCCGGATACTACGGGGAATAGGAACCACTGTAAAGTGGCTTTTTAAGATTTAAGACATGTCTGTATTTTTATGGCAATGAATCTCATGAATTTGGCTTCGCCTATTTGGAGACAACATAGAATTCAAAGTAAGCAAAGATGGTCAGACAAGATTGTGATGCAACAAAGTGTGGCCATGTCTCGTTCTATATGCTTTTAGTCTGATTTAGATCGTCCATTCGATTTGCAGCCCGTAGAAAAATATGTTGTGCCCATGCAACCGTGCTCTGGATCCATCGGAAAAAAGATTGTAAATTACTATTAAAAACTGTAATTTTTAATACATTTATAATATTATTGGTCATCTCAATGAACAGTCGATGACTATAACCTGGACTGATCTTTGATATTTATTTAAATTTAGTTAAGTCGTATAATATTTTAATTTATATGACTATGGAGTTAATTCGCTACGAAACAGAACTTGAATGTTAATGCAGGAATTTGTTGATTTCTTCGTCTACCAAATGTTAAAGAAAAAAAACTAGCTAAACTATCATTTTGATATCCCTAGTTTAATTTTGAATTAAGATATTTAGTTACTATTTTTCGAGTGTATAGAACCTGATAAAATATTCAAAACACCGTTAATCACTTTGTCACTTTATTATTTTTCAACAACTATAAATAATATACAACGTATCATTAAATTTTATAAAGATGAACATTCTTTTTTCAGTATTCTAATTATGTGAAGTGACAGAAGACACTTGACAATTTTGAATTGACTTCACATTAAGAAATGTCAAAGTGATAGTGTAAAATATTTTCTGGGAACGAATTATTAGATTTTATTCAAGATAAATAAGTAGAAGAAGCCTTGGAGAAAAACAATGGGAGTTATCAAGAAGGTGCTACTTACAATGCCGCTATTTTCTTTGATATATATTTGATTTCTTGGTTATGTAATGTTTGGTAGTGGTTATTTATTTTGAACTTTTATAAAATTCCGAAAACGTTGTGTTGTAGACTACGGGTCTTGTGGGTTTAGCAGTTGCTGCGAACCCACATCACACACTCGGATCTCTGTATGGGAAAATACTACGTACCCTACAAAAGATGCCAGAAGCATCTGTATATAGAAAATATACAGAACAAATTGTCAAGGAGAGAGCCGCTGTTTTAAAGCAGGTGCTTTAATATTATCAGAACATAATTTGTTATGTTATGATTATTGTACTATAGCAGTATATTTTTTTGTATAATTATAAACTAATAATAGAAACGCAAAATTATACTTCCAGTTTAGTATTAAACAGAATTTTTATATAAAATGAATGGACCCTGTCTACTATTTGTAAGATGTCCTGCGCTACTTGCAAAATATTAATATATATGGTTGGATTCAGATTGGAATCATTTATGTAAATATATTCTTAATATGCTTATTTTCTAGACTAAGGATGTTTATGAAATTGAAACCAAGATCAACTGTGGGCAAGCTGAAGAACTTATTATCCAAGCAGAGAATGAGTTGAACTTGGCTCGCAAAATGTTAAACTGGAAGCCGTGGGAACCCCTTGTTGCTAAGCCACCAAAGGGCCAATGGGATTGGCCGCCAACCAAGTCATAAATTCTTCAGGCTTATCTTGAATTAGTGCTTTATAGAAATTTAATTCTCAATAAATAATGTTTATTTTCAATAACATTTTTATTCCTGAAAAACACTTGCAGAACAAAGGTTCCATTTTTTAATTATTAAGTCAGCAACATAAAACTATACAATTACAAAAAAAAAATAATAACACACTACATATTTCACAATATTTCCAATGTGTCACTACAATTTCAAAACTGCTATTCTATTAAAAAATAACACCATTCACAGGACATCTACAAAAAGTACCCAAAATAAAGTATAATATATGTATCTAAAGAAAATATAAGTACATTGTAAATGTTCCTTTAAAAATCTGGCAGTGTTACCGTAAAGCACATATGTTAAAATGTTTATAAATTATTTACATTACATTTGCACAATAGTACATAAGAAAAAACCTTAAAATTGTAATCAAGAACAAGATTTTAAATTGATGTATTGAAGTAGAGAACTTTTAAAATAATCTTGCACTCAACACTTGCATAAAAGTTAAAACATTTCATCATAAGTTAAGATTAACAGAGGACTCTCAATTAAATTCTTGTAAAAAATTCACTTACCAAATAATACTAGGCCTTATGTGTAATGTAAACTTATTAAATAAATATTGGGAGTATTACATGCATTATACACAAATAACTTAAGTAATCAATGGTTTTACTTCATTAGTATGTATGGTTTCATATAAAATGTAATGTGTTCTGAATCCTGGAATTATAGCTAAAATATTGGTGTCGGCATTCGAAAAAAATATATACTTATTTTAAAAACATCAATTGCATAATCACTTAAATTTGGCACAATGAATAATGTACGGAATGTTTATTACAAAATAAAAAAAAAATAATAATAATAATTGAAAATACAAATTAATAACATTACAATATCTCATAACTTTAAATTACTGAATACAACAACATTTATAAATAGATGAAATAATTTTAAATATATTGAATTTGTATAATCTATACATGATTCAATTCAAACTAAGTAGCTCATTTATCCCTTGACGAGGTTACCCAAATGTTTGTCAAGCTGTCAATTTAAGTTAAATATGGTAACTCACTAAGCTTTCCTAAGTTACCAAAATATAAAACTATAATTAACAATTACTTCTATGAGTACTCCACCATTTAAATATAATGAAAACTTAATATTATTAAAAATAAATAACACTAAAATCACATGTACAATACTTTTTGAATGCACTCAAAATTAAATTCATTTTATGTTACATGATTATGTGGATGTGACTCCTTTTCTTGCTACAAGTAAGTTAAGTACAGGGTGTTTTTTTATGTAGCTGACGGCCTTTTTATGTGTAACCATGGTGAAGTCGTAGCCATTACACTGGAGAATTTTGTCATGCATTCTTAATCCTGACTTTGCTGCTGGGCTCCCTTCATGCACTTCTGTTACATAGATACCCTGACAATAAATTAAATCATGTATTTTTAAATATATATTGAATTTCTTCACAAGATAAGAATACATAGCTACTGATAAGTTACAGATAAATTAAATAACACCTACATCAAAAGATTAATAATTTGTTGCAAATCCACTGTTTGTTAACAATGTCAGGTTTATAAGTAGTTGAAAAATACCATTTTATTCTGATTTTAACCAGAATGGTAGCAAAGATGTTATCATAACTGATTTGTTTTTAAATTAACAGTTTGTAAGCAAAATGACTTACTTCAATACAATAAATGAAAATATTTAAATAAATAACTTTTACCATATTTTATTTTATGTACGTACATTATCAGTGTATCCCTGAGGACTTTTACGGAAATCTTGATCAATACCGCCACCTATTTTGAAACCACATTTCATTACTTCTCGACCTTCGGCGTCTACGCCAGCTTCCTTTTGAAGCGTAATTGGAATCTATAAATCAATTGGATATCAATATGAGTTGAATTGAATCATACAAACAAAGGTTGAAATGGGAGTGGTCTTTAAACTTACACTGAGGCATTCCATAGCCGTGCCGGCTTGGTGTTGAAAAGCCATTTTCGCCATGATTGCAAAGTTGTTATTGTATTTTTAATAGAAACTACAATAATTTGTATTATACTGTTAATACTGACGCTAAAGCATCAATTAAGAATAACAAGTCTATTGACACAAGTATGACACGAGTGACAAATTACGACCGCAGCAATAATAGACTAAAAATGTTTTGTTACTCATACAGGATATTTAAAAAATTCCATTTTATTTTGTATAAGGAAATACGATTCTTAATAAATTTACTTAAACAAAAACAAAATATTAAGATTATTTTATAAAGGGTTAAAAAAAATTGATGTGTTAAAATTTTGGGTACCTATACAACGCTGATAAAAATATATTTACTTTTACAATGTCACTTGTCAATTGTCATATGTAAAAAACAAAAGCGTTGAGTATAATAAAATAAAGGTAATAATAATATAATCATAATTCGCAACCAATTAAAATTTTGTTATTTCTCAACCGAAAATCTTCCTATTTGATGATTTTATGATCAAGCACTATCATTTCCTATGTCGAGATCGGAATACCTTAGTTTTCCTATTTATATACAATTTGCTTTTAGATGTCCAACGGCGAATATCGACATGTAGTTAGAATATTATTAAGGAATTTCATAAATTCTTTTAAACCGCGACAGCTTCGGGGAAATCCAATGGGTGAGTTTGATTCCATATGTAAGTTCTAATACTATCGGGCCCTATGAATGATATTTATCTTACAACTGACAGGCGAGGATTACATCGGTAATAAATATTACGAAATTCCTGCCGATCCAAGCAGTGGTAAACGGAAGCCATCCCGCTGGTATGATCCACCCAAAAATCTCGATTTCCAGGACCCAATTCCTGCTGAATGGGAGGCTTGGCTTAGATTAAGAAGGTTAACAATTTCTATATTATTTTATTTGATATAAATATGTTTCAATTAACTTTGGTTATAGCTTATATACTGCCATTTGTGGTTAACTTTAATAGTAAGAAGTAGACGTCAGCTTGGCTATTGTTGTGTGAGCAATAATATATTAAAAAAATATTTTTTTATTTGCATGAGAAGCTATACAAATATAAGCCGGGTAAATAAAAAGAGTAGCCATATTCTAATTTTAATGTTTGAAATTAAGAATGTTCTGAATATGGAGTTGATCATTTTATTTTAATGTTATTTTTTTATGTTTATTTATATTGTTCTTATCTAATAAGTTTATTTATAAGGTCTCCAGATGCTCATAATCTTGAATAGTAATCACTGGTTATTATTAATTATTTTATTTGTTTTAGAACAGAGCCACCAACTGAAGAAGAGATAGCAAAAAATTTGGCAATAGCAGAAATGAAGAAGGTTAATGCTGCAAAATTAGAGGCTGAAAGATTATTAGAGCAGGGTTCTCTACCATCACAAGTAGAGCGAGGTCCCCAGCCATACCCCAAGTATCCAGAATTCCATGGAGGTGACCCCGAAAATAAATATAAAGTATAGAGAAGCAGTTGAGTTTGCCAATTTGTGTAAATAAATTATGACTTGTTATTAGTAGAAAGTTATGAAAATATTATTTAAATAAATATTGAACATATTTTAACTTTTATTTTTCTATTAAAATTTATGGTTGTATAGATTTTTTTTCTTGCTCATGATGAACTATCTTTTTTACAAGGAAGGGACATTTAAAGTCACAAGAGCGTCAATTTTTTCATTAACTTTTAACAAGTAAAGTATAGTCTCACAGGCATCCCGTGATTAGTAAATTTTTGGAATTGACCACTAGTGCCTAAAAGTCCCTAATTGTCTTACAATTATTATTATATTTTTTTTGTGCAAAATGTTGAAAAACACAAGCAAACGCGAACTTCTGCTCACGAGTTCGTCAAAGAAACAAATATTACGATCAGAAAGTCAGTCAGTCAGGAATTCAATGTCCCATTGCTGGCATCAGACCTGTCTAGTGATGCACACGAGTTCCTGGTTTCCGACCGTGAACTTTTACGGCGTCAAGAGTGATCAAGATGAAGTTCTTGACCGCAGTTATATAGATGACAGTTGTAACGAGGGAAGAAAGATCATTCGAGAAGTAAGCACGGACATTTCCGAAGATGACCAGCCTCTTACGGAATTGTATGAAAATTCTTTATAAATGGTTAAAGACGAATCCTAATACAACAATTTGCATTCCACATTACACTATAATTACTCGAGCCTGTGCCTTGAAATTCAAAGACGACGAATGTAAAGACACTTTCAATATTTGGCACAAATTATTTGACTAAGAAATGATTAATCATATTTTGACTTAGACGAACAAAAAAAAGTCTGTAGTTGTAGGCTAAAATTGACTTTTCAGAATGAAAATGAACGAAAAGAAATAGATATGACTGATATAAAAAATATATGTGGTATTTATATTAATCCCGCTGTCTTGAAATCCGATCATCAATTCACAAATCGCTTATTTGCTTACGATGGAACAGGCTGTGAAATATTTAGATGCGCGATGTCAGAAAGTAGATTTATCATT
>DVQP01001195.1:0-16666 GCA_018231745.1 Danaus eresimus | reverse complement strand
TTATATATATATATATATATATATATAAAGTACAGTGCGCAATTTAAGCTTTTTGTTCAAAAATAAAGCAAATAATATGTTATTTGACCGCACACTCGCTGAGCTATATAATGTGTGAAAATTTACAAAGACGGTAATACTTAGGAGACCGTTACTGAACTTTACTTTACAAGGTGCCGCTTAGTGAAGCTAAAAAGATTTGCACGTCCCATCGATCCCAAAAGCTTTGTTGTCGTGAATGCAGCCTTTTAAAGGATTAATTTAAATTACGTCAATTAGATAAATATTAACATATTCATTGAAATCGATAAGGTCTAATTCACACAATTGTTAGTGTTTATTTAATATTAAATTTATCATGACTTTATTGAATGTTGTACTACTTAATATAATATCACTTTAGTATCTATATTTTTCTATGTTATCTATATGTAGCATGACTCTAAAGCTTAGCCCTCAATATATACATAAAAAAAATACCTGAAAATTATATTCGCATAAAATCTGATTAGTTTAGAGTACTAAATATCGTCATATACATCGTAATAGGCTTTCTCATTATTTATATTAGAAGGATTCGCCTTTTTCAATTCCTTATCCCTTCTTCAGACACACCCATCTTCATGAATGAAACCGGATAAGAACACTGTCAAACTGACAATGAAACCATTTTGCATGCAAATTTAACGGGGTCAGTTTAAATTCAAAGATTTTCGGGTGAGTCACGAGCGGAATATACAAAGAGTTTTTTTTACGTTTAAAGTTTTTGATGTGTAAAATATCTTGTTTTATATTTAGGGACACACGTGTCCTTCTGACATACCGCTTTTAGACTTGTAAATTTGATTTGTAATGCTAAACATGTTTATTTTTATCAACTAATGTCCTCAATAGATTTAAAAAAATATTTGTTTGGAAGAGCAACAATGTATGCATATTATAAAACAGTCGAATCGCTTAATGTGTATGTAGAACTTTACTAAAATTTTTGTATGGGATGATAAAAAAACAGATTTTTGTCTTATAAACGCATCTAATTCTCTGTTTATACATATCTAAAACACTTCTAATCAGAAAAGACTTTGCCATACATAAATGAGTGGTAGTAAAATAATTAATGTTATATTGTTTTGTAGTTTCAGTAATTGTTTAAACAATTTTCTTTAACATAATAGTCTTAATGAAATTGTATAAATATATATAGAACCCATAACAATAGTTTGAACAACCAAAGCAAACCTTATAATAACATGAAACGACGCATTTACGAACGTTCATATAAATTTCCTGAGCTCGTTTCCTAGTCTCAGTAAACAGACGCATATTTCAAGTTAACATTAGTAGCAAGTAGCCATCCAAATCCTATATCACATTTCTTTTGTAGTCTCTATGTATAAGATATTAGGGTTTAAATTTAATTTTAAACAACAGAATACAGCTCACCGCATGAGCGTCTGAGCGGTCACTAGAACAAACTATTGCCTTGTTTGTCTTTACAATTTCACATTCTCGGAAGACATTATTCGACAGGTAGGTGCTTTTTTATACAACGCCGCCTCAACCTGTGGCCGGTGGAGGTGAGAAGTAGTGATAAATACGTAATGGATCTTAAACTCTCGCTACTCCTATGAATATTCGAATGTCTCAAATACTATTATTAACAAAATTCTAATATTGTACATTAAAAATTTACGCAACTATTTCCTTTGTTAACCCAGCCTTTGCTTGCGGATCCGCTTACAATTGTATGCAATTGTTCTGAGAAAGTCTACGCGTCAAACAAATATTATTGTAATTCGTCAAATATCATGAAATAACACACACCTATGCCTTGCAAAAATATTCTGTTTTATGCTCATTTCTATTTTGTGTCATATTTGATATTACATTATTTTTTTTATTTCTAGATAATAACAAAAAATTACTAATGTTAAATGCTTGAAAAGATGTTGAACTTGAATGTTTCATGAGTTTTCTTCTAGAAATATGCTAAAATATTATTATTATTTAAATCATAAAAGTCGTTTTTACGGCTTTAATATCGTATAAGGCATATGTGATGGAACTAATGAAGCATATGCATGAATCCAAGCTTCTTTGAAGCGACTTCATAAGATTCTAATGTATTTACTCGCAATTTGAAAAATTAAGTTAACAAGGAAAAGTTTATTTTTATTTTATGGCAGACGGAACTCTTACTTTTTGAAATAGCATAAATGCTTTGTATTACTGAACTACAAAACAAAACTTCTTATAAAACAAAACTATATAGATACGAAGAATTACCAACCTCAAAGTTTTTACGCAGTTACGAAATAAAATAAAGAATAAGTTAAATGTTGATTTAACGTCTGATTTATTAATGATAATTAACATGTAAGATTAATATGTAAAAGATGACTTTTACATATTATTCTGATACTAACTAACTTTTGATATAAGAAGAAGTAACATACAAACGACTAAGGCAACTTAATTTAAAAATAAACAACAATGAAATCTTAAGTAAAGGCTTAGAAGCAATCTGTTACTTCTGTTATTAATACCGATAACAACAATCGGTTGATCTACAGAGGCACTTTACTATTTAAACGCATAATTCTTTAAAATTTAAGCCTCAATATCAACCTTAAGGCCTTCCCTTACGTACACAGATGTAAATTCTTAACATAAAAGTAGATCGAACATATCAAAGTGATTGATTTAAACTGACAGTTATTGACAGCCGACAGCAGACAGACCAAGAGCCGAGCCGACGTGTCAATCTCGTAAATATAGTATTTTATTTGACACGTGAAGATTTTTCATTCAAATATAAACGTAAAGTAAAAACGATAAAGAATCGACATAATAAGAACTTATTATAATATAATGTTATAACTAATAACGTACACGTCAATACAAATAGATCGCTTTTATAGAAAAGCCAAGCTGTTTGTTTTGAATTAACAAATGTACTTTTTTAGCATTATTTAATTCAGACATATACAGATCCTTGGAATTTACATCAATACCTATTTCTATTTTTAAGTCTTATTAAAAATATATTACACTGAAAATAAAATTCCGATGCAAGTACAAGAACATCCTGACAATAAAGTAGCGTTGGTATTCGCAGAGCCATCAATATTTACGTTTCTCATCATTAAAGCACCAAACAAAGCGGTTTCGCTTTAAACTTTAAAGTAGAAAACAATGTGACCACATTCTTGAAGACGAATAAATTTAAAGCATGTTGCTAATCGTATGCACCAGCACGGAGTAAAAACTCGAAGTGTTAACTCTTCGTCTAGCGTCAACGATATTGATAACTGTAAAGTCGAGCTTAATACTCGGTATAATGCATGATGAAAATAAGACGGTAAAAAAGGGAATTTTCATAATTGATGGCAACACCGTTATCACCTTGAAATAAGATTAGAAATTATTAAATGTTGACAGCTTACAACATTAACATTAAACTGAGGTAATTTAATTTACGTCTGGTTATATGAAACATACCAAAACTAACATAACTTATTATTAGTCTGCGAATTGCTATGGAGTGTAAAATTATTGTAGCAAAATCTCATTCGAAACTTTAAATTGGCTTTTAATGCACACTGAGAACTAGACGTATGCATCATAAAAATAAAGTTGACAGTTAATGCACTAGCAAATAATAATTTTATAACCGCATCAGCGAAAACCAAAGTTGATATGGGCAATAAAGCCGCGAATACAACAGACGAACACAATTACATATCAAATACAATGAGCGTATAATGGTTACGGCTTCGTAGCAAGTTTGGGCAATTCACAAACATTCTGTACACTATTTACTGCCACATGAAGTGTCTGAATATTATGGAATTGAATTACTTATTAGTATCAATAACAAAGTAATATCTATAAACAATATAGTAAATATGCAATTTTTAAAATTCCAATTAAGTCCAATGTATTTTGACAGTAACAATTACATATATTTTATCATTTCAGAGTAGTATTTCATATGGATTCATATAAAAATGCCCACTCACCCTACAAAACAGCAGCACATAAAACAGTCACCGAAAAGCAGAGAAGGCGCATGAAATATGGACATCGTTTCGGTAAGCAATTTGAGGTTCTGTAGGAGAATTTGAGATGTACTTTCAGTTCGATTCCGTGCCAAAATTGCCATCTTCCGACCGCTGACGAAATGGATCGTCACTGTTCAGCCAAATAATCTAGGATTAAGGTTTTTAGATATGGAGACGAATTAATAAGACATATACTGATGTAAAGCTTTTGGTTATTTTTTCTTCACAGTAACTAAAAATTCAACTGAGTTATTTAAAGTAATTTTTGCTATCTAACTTTATTACATTATAAGTAAAATAACTAACAGTCTATAAAACAGCAGCGTAATTATTATTGAAAACGCAAATGCTAAATAAACATTTGGATACTCACCCATTCTATGGCTTCGATCCAAAAGTGATGTAATATACTCTGGCTAAACAGTCGTTTGCCACTCTGTGGAAATCCAATAGACTATTAAATTTTAAAGTCTCAATACGGGAGAATGAACCACAATAGATACATACTACGTTAATGGAAAACCAATTTATATAGAATTTCAAAAACGTTTTAAGGAAAGCCATAACTGCTGATTGAATGATAATTCATATATTATAAAACTAAGCACATAGTAGTAATTGAATTATATAAAAGATGGAAACTTAACAACCGTTACAAAATATTTAGCATATCCTAAGTCAGTCGTATAACTAAGGTGAGAATAGCACCCATGACTAACTCAAGATTGAAATGACTCGGCATTATTCACAAGCATATTTTATGCTATATTATGCTAAATAGGTAGGAATATGCTTGGCTTGTGGGAAAATCATTTCACACTTGCATTGGCTGGCATTTAAGCTTGTCTGTTTGTAGGTTCCGCCGCAAATACGCACTTACCTCGTAAACCTGCGGTTACTATACTTGGTACCGAAAGTTTGATATAGAAGAAGAATATAATGGGGTATATATGTATGTTCTAGACTGTATATGTTTTTATACGTTGAATTAAATTTATCGTAAAACATTTTCTACTGTACATTTACAGTAATAGCAATGTTTAAAAATCTTTCTCTTAATACGTTAATGTACCAGAAAATGCTTGACAGATTTCTATCACAAAAAATTAAACTAAGGGGAAGTGTGATATTTTTTTGCGACTTGTACATCCCAAATCGAGTATTTTGATTTGAAAACACCGCAAGCTCTTTACAGCTAGATCCTCGCCGCACTTACTGAAAGGAAATCGATCACAAAATATACTCTATGCTGTACAATATACGGCGACAAAGAGCTAAATGAGATGGCATCAGATACTTCGTAAAAGACAGCGTTGGAGATCTGAATGAAAACAAAGTAGTTTAAGCTTTCCCTAAAATATTTTATCTTATACTCATTTTCTCCCTATTGCCAACTTTCTGGACTGTTTTTCTGTCTTTGTTCTCATTAATCATATGAACTTGTGGATTTTGAAATAAAAAATCAAGTATTTTTTTATTGTTTAATCTTTCTATATATTTTTTAATTGAGCAACCACAAGATCGCGACTAAGTAATTATCACTGTATAGTTTACTCGTAAAGGAATGCGTAATAGCTATACTGGGTTTTTCGAATATAATGATCCCACTCAATGCTGTATGATAAATTGGGGATAAATAAAACGGTGCTGCCTAGTTCCGTAAAGCGTGAATAATGTTCCATTAATGAGCCCAAAAAAACATGGATGTTCAATATATTACAGCCTAATTACCAATAGATTATACCTATCAGAGATATACGGGGATAGAGAAATGTTTTATTTGACCTGATGATATGTTTCCACCTCTTACATATCTATTAATAAGATTATGGAGACAACGTTATAAATATTGTCTACTCTTAACCAGCTCAATAGTTTTCTGAACGGTCCCATGATGTGTATAGGGTCTTCAACATAAAGCCCAACGAGAGACGGTATTTTGATATCCATTCACGTATAAGTATTGACATTTGTATTTTAAAGTGAGTCCATGTAAACTTGATATGCAATGATAGATCTCCGTCTAATTTATTTGACAAATATATATGATATGATAAAGCGTGGGTAGAGCGATATGTAAATTGCTCTTTTGAAAATAATATTATATCAAAAGAATTTCCATAATACGGTAAACAGTAATTTGAATCGATAGTTTTATAAGATTGTATGATACCATTCCATCACTTGTTCTATTTTTATACTGAGAACTTTATCTCCATATGAAATAATATAGATTGGGATACAGGAAGTGATATATTAAAAATTGATCGCTTGATCATAGGGAGCGTCTAAAAAAATAACAGGTCTTTGTTGACTTATCCTATAGTTGATATTATCCTTGTTATTTTTTATTGATTTGAATTCATATATCCTTAGGCGAGCGCCGCTTTTTATTAAGAAGACGTTTAATATGTTTTATTTATTAAAAGATTAAGATGAGAATTTATTTGAGAGTAGGATGTATGGAACTTTTTAAATACATGACGAATATTTTATCCTAGTTTGTCGTTATCTGTTACTTTTAATTTGTTATGTATAAACGATTTTTTTTATATTGATGTGTCTTTGAGTCAATGTTCTAAGACTGCTTTAAACTCCAAGTATCTTGCGTCATCCTTCAGAATGACATCAATGTCTCATGCTCATTGCTTTACATTTTTTCTCTCGAAACTACACAAACCGAAGGCGCTCTTTATGTATGACGATACAATAAATAAATAATAAAATAATTAACCATAGTCGGTTAGCTAGTAATAAAATTTTAACAATTATCTGAGACATTAAAACGCTTTCGGGTATATAAAAGGGTATATTTTTAATAGTATATATTCTTTTATATTCCTTGTGTGAATATGAAAGTAATTATGTTATATTCAAGCCACTGATACCGCAAATAAAAGTACGGTGTTGTAAAGAAATGTGCATTTGTAATACATACTCTAAAAAAACGTGTTATAAATTTACTCGACATTATCACGAGAAGAAGCAATCGCAAATAGATAACATAAATTGTATGTATTGTATACCACAATTTATAACAACAATAAGAGGTATGGAAATGTTATAAATAACGTGTCATAATTACTTACATTTAATATTTATTTATTCTGTTTTATCAATGATACATATTTTTTCTTATATACCATCATAATTAATGACCAGTTCTCAAAACAAACGTGACCATATCAAGTATACGACAGTTGTTCCGACCGGTAACATTTTATTGCCAACAAAACACTATAACAAAGTGACCAAGCTCAGATTGGATGTGAAGATAAGTCTCATAAAACTGTCTTAATTAATTGATAAAATAATCAATACG
This sequence comes from Danaus eresimus, assembly GCA_018231745.1. Classification (NCBI taxonomy): domain Eukaryota; kingdom Metazoa; phylum Arthropoda; class Insecta; order Lepidoptera; family Nymphalidae; genus Danaus; species Danaus eresimus. Next base: position 9,280 of record DVQP01001195.1, on the reverse strand, counting down.
ATGAGCTACTACTTCGTTAAATGACTATTGGCTTAAAACTATTTTATTGAATCATATAATTTATGATTAGCTTTGATAACGACCGACTTCTAGGATTATAATACGTACTATATTATACATACGTGAATAATTAAGTGAAATAAAAAATATATATATATATGAGGCCTATTGGGAAATGGGCCATCGAGCCGCCTAAGTTTAACAGTAAGCTTAATAGGAAAATGAATCGCAAAATAAACATAGATTTGAAATTTATTTTAATATACTTACTTTGATACTATTATAAGTGAAGAAATATGAAAGAAAAACTGGAAACTGTAAGTTAAATAGGACAATACAAACACATGGTAAGGGTATATATTGTTTATGATCGTAGCACTTTACAAAAAACTTTTATTAAAACCGTTCACAATCTCAAAGATGCAGAATAGTTTTATTATTTAAAGTCAAATAAATTTCATGATATTTTTGTGTACATTTAACAATGTGCCACGAAGGGCGGCTAGAGACAACTGCCTAGTTATTATATATATATTTTGCGTATTTCAAGTTACTTTTAAACTCTTTATTTTAGAAGAGTTCGACAGCATTCACGACAGATGATAAAGTCTAGTTTTCCGTATTGTTATATCCATCAGTGGACTACTACAAATTTACTGAAGTGATAATCAAGGTCCTCAATATGAAAATTTTATGTTCACATCATCCGAAATAACGGTCTTACAAACAAACTCTCCTTGATTTAAACCCTTCGCCTTTTAAATAAAAGTTTTTAAAGTTATTTGAAACTGCATACTCCCTACGTTTCGATTACTTTACACCTACCGTCATCACAGACAGACGAGATGAAGACGTCGGATATTTTGAACTGCGTACTCGCATATGTAACTAAAAATAATAAAAGAACTCGTTGTAATCCGAGAATATTAGTTTTATTTAAATGAATACTTGCGAAAGTATTAAATCTCATAAAATGAATGTTCCCTTTTTATCTTAATAAAGACATTGGTAAGTTTTAATCTATGTTTATACCAAATGACATCGGATCAGGAAGGCAAATAGACAGAGCAACTCGTATGAATTCATATATTCAAACAGTCAACTTAACAGACTTTTAACTTAACATACTTTTATATTACCAATAATTTATGTTATATCAATCTTACATTATGTTTAAGTTTAAAACATATGACTATTGTTTTCCTATATTACGATAACAATCAAAATGGCGCCCGAGGCGTCTTCAACTGTCACCGATGTAAACGAGCGCATTAAAATGAAACGGCGCAAAGGTAATGGACATAAATTAAACGGTCATTCGTGTCACTCAAAACGAAGGATCTAAGAAATGCGCTTTGACGGAAGCCAGGTAGTTAAGATTGGAAACAAATATATAGATAACAATGTTAAGATGTTACATTTTATTAGGAAATAACAAAGTGGAGCTAATTTACGTTTTAACGTCTGACAGATATCGCCTGTAATGATAGATGTCGTCTCGGAGAGAAATTAAATTGTTAGGAAATAAATATATAACATTTGATAGAACTTTACAACAACTCTTCAATTCTCAAGCATATTGAGTTTTTAATCAGCTCAGGAGCAAACAATAGAGCAATAACTGTAGACGCATCGACTTGTGAAAGCTACCACTATCGAAAACAAATAAATCAGACACAACCTAGAACGTTACCTGTATACTGAACAAACAAACGTTAGTCGTAAGTCACTTCTGTAATATAAAACATACCACAAGTTACCCTGGAAGTGGGACATCGTTAGAGTCAACAACATTCGTAACTTCTTATATTTGTAGACATTGCAAGACCAATCGCGTTTCATGTTTTTGAATTTTATTTACAGAATCGAACTTATAAAAAATATCTTTCCGTCATAGAATAATATGAATTTTAAAATGAACAAAACCATTCAATAATTATCTGTCTAGAACGTCTGCTCTTTCTATATATGCTATAATTTTAACAACTTAATGTACATTTTCTTTCGAGTCAATTTGTTTCAAAAATATCCCACTTCGTCATATTGTTAAAATGATAAGAGCGTTTAAAAAGCTTAAATTATCTGTGCAGTAAATGTAATCGTTAAAAATGGTTGCACCCGAATTCTTTCACGATGTATTTCGTAAACATAATCTTAAGGGCATCGTGGCAAGCAGAGCAAAGAAAGAATTGCCTTCATTGAGCACATTAACGGAAGATTTTTTTTAATAAATGAGCTCCTAAAGATTTTATCACTTTCAGTCTTTCGAAAGAAAATTCCATTAAGCAGAAATAAAAGTAATGAGATAGGCGAATCTTATTTCCCATTTGAAATAATTTAAGGTATAATATTAATATCATGCAGTTATATAAAGATGAAAATAAAAACGAAGTGAACTAATATTTGCAAAAAAATATTTATAAGAAATATATTTTTAAAGAAATCAACTTATAGTAACGTCGATAACTAATCAGCAAATGCATTTTTTTGTTGGAGTAAAAAAGAGTGAATCATTTTTGAAGTCATAACTATTATTATCAATGGCTCACGTAAATTTAAGGCAGTTCGAGTTGTCTCTACAATCTGAAGCACGCTTACGATGTTCACGTCATTTTACGTGATTCTTTCAATTCGTTCATAATTAGACGCGTTCACACGGATTATCATTGTTACTAACATATAGTAATCAATAAAGTCAAAGAACAAATAATAATCTTTGACATATAAATGACTAATTCGGGAGTTGAAAAAAAAACATTACATACATAAGAAAAATGAAAATTTATTGGAGTCGAAAGTTAGTTTAAAGTACATTTAAATGAAGCGTAATTATTTCTAATACAACATCAACATCTTTTTAATAAAAAAAAATCAATAATAGTTCATCAAAACTAAAAGAAAGAAGGTCTTGGCATTGGATGAGACAGCATGATACCAACAGAATATGGAAATTTATTGATATAATATAAATTACTTACAATATAAGTAACTCTATATGTATCATCTATTGTACCAATTTGATGTATATTAAATTTACTATAATATAACACTCGTCAATAATCGTATTTAAAATTATACTCATTTGAAGAGCGACTGTTGTCTGATCGATTAGGCTTGTGACGACGCTTGTTTATTGATTTGAATTTTTTACTCTCATAATTTTTATCAGTGGTTATATTATTATGCAAATTTTTCTTTGTTTTTTTAATTTTATTGTGGTGTGCTAGTGATTTATCTATTGTATCACCAATAGGCCTAATGATTGTGGAACAATTAGGACCGACATCGGGAGGTGGTGGTAGTTCTCCTAAAATATCAGCGACGTAGTTCTGCCTTTCTATGGCATACCCTCGGGCCTTTTGGAATTCTGTAAAAGGAATTTGTTTTTAACTTTACCAATATATATTCCACCTTTATAACCTGAACAACCACTTACCCTTAATAGCATCACGTGCTGATATTCCAAGACGATCACGCATATACCTGCAAACCATATACCCGGTTCTGTTCAAGCCATGAGTGCAATGTACACCAACCAAAGATTCTGAAATAAAAACAAATATCTAAAAAAGTACATGAAAAATCATGTTATGTTTTAAAAATAATGTCTTTACAAAACAATGTTCATTGTTAGCCCTAAAACTTAATAAAAAGAAATGAAAGTTATAAAAAACAGTCAAAACGATCGTCACAGCTGGTCTAAAACAAAACGATCACTCCAAATGGAAAAACCGAACAAACAAACGAAATTACTTTAAAACGCGATCAATAACTAAAATGGTCGCAGGAAAATAAATGGCGAGTATGTTTGCGTCTTCAAAATCGCACCGCAAACATCGGACAGGGGTCGTTGACTCGCGCCCCCTTCACCCCCTACACCCCTCTGTGAGGAGCGCATTTAAGGAAGGGGGTAGAACGGAAACCGTGGCCGTGGTTTGACACATCCTGAGGAAGACCTTTGGAGTAGGACGAAAAGTTAACAACTGTCTGCAACTCAAATTTCGACCGAAATGGCTAGGAAAATAATACTTCATTATAAAAGTAAGGAAAAACATAAAACAGTTAGACTTAACGACTTTCAGCACATCAAGGGTGGAAAATAAACATCTGCAAAAATTAAAAATCCTATGATGAGTATGAACTACAAAATATTCCATAAGAAAATTCATAACAAGTTCATTCAATAAAATGCTAGCAAAAAAACAACATTCCATTTACAACAATTCATCAAGAGAAGCATTCTCCAGCAACTTAATTAACGGCTAACTCGTTTTTCAATTACAGAAACATACAATATATATGATAATTGCAAAGGAACAAGACATTCAGACATCGGGGGTCAAGAAATCAATTACACCATTTTCCTGTAAACACATTCGTTGCTACAATGTAGAATGCTAATCGATAGTTTTATTAATAACATTATGAAATCGATATAATTGTCATATCATTTTCTGACATAAAAAGATGAGCATCGATTATTACTGACATCGAATGCCTTCAGCATTGTGAGACGAGCCGATATCGATAGGCACTGGTTACAACGCCCACGCGGCGACCCCCTTACAACGTAATCGGCTTATTAGGATTTTACCACACGCATATGTGATTATGATGTCTGGCATTTACAGTGAGAATCTCGTCGTTTAACTGTTTATTTAGTTGCGAAAATTGAAATTCTGTTAGTATTATTCGTGCATACTATAAAAGACCTCGTCTAATAGCTTTTTGAATTGCTTCATCGCCTTGTATTCCTTGGCGCCGGGCGTGGGACGAGATGAGAAGTTGACTGATTACGTATTTAAAATATAACTGTTGCAGTACATGTTCTGTAGTTTGGTATTTTTATGATACACCGGCTGGGCTTATTTGTTTTACGTAATTATTATATTCAAAATTCCATTAACTATACTAAACTGTACGTATTTATAAATGTACCTTCGTATTAATTTGTATCAATAATTTAATATGAAAACTATGATATTTATTTCCAATACTTTTATCTCTGGAACATTTATTACTATGTCCCACTCGCCACAGTCAAACTTTGTCTATTTTATGTTCGAACAAAGTGAACTATTTCAAATGCAGCTATATTTCTAGTTCTCATGCTAACAAACTTAGAAAGTTTATTTCAAGAGATCTTTTGTTAACTCAGCAAATTCATTCTAACAAACCACACAAACATTAAATCAGATAAAGCAAAATTTGTTGTATATTGTTGGTAAAACACGAAAACAAAAACACAAACATATTATTTAATTTTATATTACGAGCGTGCAAGTGGCAAGTCATGTCTTTAACGGTACCACAGTTCATTTATCACTCTTGCAATGTTGAGAGATGTGACAACTCCTGCCACACGCGTCAAATATTTTGAAACATTCAATGTATCATTTTGTTTTATTATCGGTGTTGTATTTATTTTTTTTATATACTACATGAATCGGTAACATAATATTTGTTACGAAGACGCGTGGTAGCGGACCACCCTTGCAACGGTAGCAAGTGCTCGCGGCCGTATCTCGTGAATCGGAGCACGAGGTCGTGCCGCGTGCGATAACGTCTGAAATATAAATATCTTCGCATTACCAGCCGAGCGCCACCTCCTATTTCAATGTAAATATATATGACACCTCCCATGAAACTCGGATCGCATTTATTGTGCATCTTGTATAATATTAGCGTATTTGTAAGACCATCTCTGCGGTTTACCAGCATATATGAAACTTATTAAGTTTAGACACGTATAATCTTAAACAGGAAAACTATAATCATAAATTTCTTCATTTATGTATACAAAAAAAACAGAAAAATTTAAATAACACAAATAAATATATATATATTTAAATTAAGGGCAATAACAACAATTGCATAATTAATTAAATAGATAAAGCATTAGTTTTGTTTGTAAGCGTGGCGCTAACCATGGAAAAACCAGTCGCTTAAAACGCGCATCTCACTCAATCTACACAGACACCGATAACTGGCCATTACAAATGAACACGCCGACAGATACTAGCATGCTCACAATTAATTGAAACTACCCACGTAATCTAATAAGAGCTAGTTTTGATGTTACAGACAAACAAGGGCGATCGTTCGTTCGTTCGTTCATTCGTATTAAGAACTTAATGAACATTCAGAATATTATGTCCGTCACCGTGAGAAGTCCGATGATAACCACGAATTGTGTCAATGTAATTAAAAGTGTAGCTGCCGATAATCTGAGACGTGTGGATCGAATCTACTAGTTTTGATTACTATTGACGAACCAGCGCAACTAGAGCCCTATCACCGCCACAAGTGTATGCTAATGAGGTGTCAAAGGAGAGCATCGTTCAATAAACATGTTACACATAGAGAGTTGAAATCAAAGCGAACTTTAATTGAAATCGTATGTTGTGTCCAGCTTGTGATAAGCGTTCAAATAATGTTGATTCTTGATGGGTCAGTTACGTAAGAGTACCTACTGCGAATAGAATAGAAAGCGATAATTTATATTGTCTCTATATAATGTAAATTATAATATGTAGTACAAAAGTTAAATTGGAAATAAGAAAACTTTACAACAGATGATGATTGATGTCGTATTTACTCGAGAGTTTGAATACAATAGAAGGAGAATTAGTAAGTTTTATAGCGCGTTTTATAAAGGCACAACAAAACTTTATGATCACACATAAAGTAATACAATTAGGCAATGGGCATACATTAACACCTCTCCGAGACGATTCTCCCACACAACATTTCTACTTATTATTGTACCTACATCAAAGTTTACAAAACCTACTTGAAATTGCCAGCCGTGAGAGTGTCATACCGGACAAATGGATTCATTACATCCAACTTTATTATATAAACCTTTTGAAAACCACAAGAGACCCTTTCAATGACACAAACCTTTTGAAAAGCTTAATTTAATAAAGTCCCATAATACCAAAAATTATCTTAATGTTCACTTACCGTTATCAGTTTGAAGAAATGTATCAACGGTGTCCATAAATCTAAAAAGAAATAAAACCAAAATATTAAAATAATATGAAATAATTAAACACAAACAGGTCATCGAAAATATTTAAGATAATTGAGTTCACGATGTAAAAATAACATAATTTATTTGACGGCAATGAAATTATGATAATATGTAAACACGAACGAATAGCAGTTATTGTTAATGAATAATTAAATGACAAAGCTCGTTAGCAACGTACTTTATTGCATTACATCACAATATAATACCCTGTTCCTAATATCATGCTATCTATAAAACATTGGCGAAGATGTAAAACGATATGTTACATGCTATTCGAATATAATTTAATTGAATTTCACAAAAATGTTAAAAACTACTAACGCCTGTCCAATATGAAATATTATCATGTATCGATCGCAGCGTGTCGCCATAGTTTAATCGATTTTTTTACACCTAAAACCGCACGATCAGTGGGCGTCCTAGAATTACAAGGCGTTTCTGCCGACCGACGGATTGCATATCTGACTGTTTCGTGAATTATGTTTGTTTACGTCATAACAAATGTCTTTTAATGTTGAAATGGAGGCGCCAAAATATTTGGAATGCTTTTATAAAAACGAAGAGGGGTGGCTTGATATAAATTTATTTAAATTTCAATAGAGGTGAACGAAGCTTTGGGTTGCTAACGACGTGTTTAGTGAGTTGGTAAAGGCATCGCGATGATTGAGCCTTGTCATGTAAAATCATACCCCCGTCGTTTAGCTTAGTTCAATAGTAGAGTAATTCTATCATAATCCCCTTCAGCACAAGGTAACCTTAAATCGAAATAGAGGTATATAATTTACATGTTCATTAACAAATATCTATAATCTATACAGAAAACTTTTATTAATTAAATCAACAAATCAAATTCATAAATACCGTGAAACTATAAATTGAAATAGTCCAAACCATTTAATATTCAAAACGAGACTGATAAACAAATATTTCTATAGAAATGTAATCTTTACCCCAATAAGTACAAAACGAAGCTATCCACGACGTGTGGCGCCAGAGAATAAACAGTTTAATTATGCATAAAGTCACGATTCAACAAAATCATAGAAACAAGTTTTGTCTTACGCAAGTCCAACTTTTATTACCGAAGCGAGTTTCTGATCAATTGTTTAATTTTCCGTAGCTGCTAATTGATTTTAAGAAACGAACTTTGAAATCTATATAAAACAAATGACGGACGTAAATATTTTTTTTATTAACTTAAACGGTTAGGTTCTTTAAAAACTCGAAAATCAACACTTAAATTCCTTGAAAATAAATATTTATTATTGCTAGAATGTTCGATTCTTAAAACAAGTATAAATAACAAATATCAACGCTCACCAAAAAACCATTCCAAGTCATTTATAATAACAAAAGCTATTCAAGGCTCTTTAAATAAAATTACATTTTGTCACGAACATAAAGTAGGTACCGAAAGTCAATAATAAACGAATTAAAAGATGAAATATTTTGCCGAATGAGAAGTATTTCTTTAAAAATTATTACATACTACGAGATCTACAATGAGATTGGACGACTTTAGAACTTTGGATTAAACTTTCTAAGCATTTCCTGGTCAAGCAGCACGGACGTCATTATTTAAAAACTGTCAGAATTATATATTTTATTGCTGGAACGGGTAGATCGAAGCAACGTGAATTACATGCTTTCTTATTTAATATTAGTTGCGTCTTACGTTTGTGAGATAATTTATATCCACATCGTTATCTGAACGTAGGATCGCTCCCTGTTATAATCCGAGTATTTTTCATACAGCCATACCGCCGTGACTGTGACTCTACTAGAAAATTTATTTAAGCGCGTGAAACGTCTCCGCAATTATTATAGGCCTTAACAATTACAACAGCCAGCTACCTTCGGGATTCGATTGCGTGTCAAAAACGTTATATGAGATATCATATGGCAGGATTCAATGCAAGATCATTATCGGTGCGAGATCTCCAATAGGTAATCTCAGATATCCAATCACTCTTCAAGCTCCAACCCGTTTGAAAATTAAATAAGAATGCGAAATAAATAGCTCTCCAATGTCACAAATGTATACAAAATAGAAAATTTAAGACATACATGTTAGCATATAGTTTTAGTTTCGGAATATCCTATACTACTTTTATTATAATTAGTTAATCTTTTAGGTATGTGTGTGTATGGTTATTTATGAATAATTTAAAATTGCTCAGAGAACATTTAAGTTATGTTTTAAGAAATGTCTAAATCTCCATGAAAAAGTTAATCTGATAATAT
>DVQP01001194.1:0-16671 GCA_018231745.1 Danaus eresimus | reverse complement strand
TAACAGTCAGCCACAAAACTTTATGTCAGAAGAATTCAAATAAAAAGCGTAACTTTATTATTGAAAAATAAATTTACAGAAAAATCTAAACAAATATGTTTTTGATTAAATAAATTAAAACAATAAAATAGTCTTTCTAAGTTAACGTAACAATAAATGAATGATTGAAGCAAGAAGAATTAACGTAAGAAAAGGTATTAAATCTGATCTTTTTTTTTCAGAAAATTTATTAAATACCCGTATATTTTGCTTTGACAACAAACGCTGAAGCGAATGACATGTGATTATTATTCTAATATCACTATTACATTAGATAGTAACCAGATAAGAGTGACCATGTCAAAATAGTATGAGGAACGCACGTCCGAAAGGCTTCCGTTAAATTTAGTCTGTAGGATGACCATAATTTTTATTTAATTTCTGTTTATAACTGTTAGTTATTTTATTGTATTATACATATATATTTCAAAATAAAACTAATATGTCGTTTCAAGTTAACTTTGTGTGGTTGTCTCGTCAAAATTAGTCCATTCGATTCAGAGACTAACCGTAACAAACAGACAGATAAAGATCGTAACCATAAATTTAGGTAAATGTAACCTGTATATAGAAGATGCATTTATTAAAAGGCGTTTATATTTATGTTAAATAAATGAACTTAAAGTTTTGATTGCGTCTTAATAATTTGATAACTCGGTAATTTAACTCATATACATTTAATTTCACATTATATACTAATTAAGTTAAATATAAATTATTACTTTCTAGATAAACTTTTTTCAGGCCATTTATCCGTTTACATTATCGAGGAATGGCCATCGTATGCCATGGTAGTTAAAGCGTAATTCGGGGTAGGCCTTGCATTTAGATTTTTCCCATCCTAAGTCAACGACCGTCTCGTAACCGGAAGGGACGTCTGCGCGGAAGTGTCCATTGTGCATTTTATTTTATATATATTTTTTATATCTATTTTCGTCATTCGCAGGATATGGTTTCGGTGTATTGACCCAACCACCGCTTTCCTATTACACGTGGTATCGAATGCACAAGGTGCCACTTAAGTTAGACTATTTGGTAAAAAACTCTTTGTTAACTACGTAAGTTTATTGCTATGCAACAAATGGGAAGAAAAATATTCCTTTAGGCTTAATATATCAGTAAGATCAATATTATTTTAGTCATAATCAAACCAAATAGCTTCAGAGGTGTTAATAACAGTTTTATTGGCAAACTCGAAATATTTTAATGTATTATAACCATATAGGATTGTTGGTGTCAAATTAAATCGCTAATTATACGTTAAAAATTTCGAATGTATTAAATACCGTTATCAGGTATATTTATATATTTTTTATACATTTGGCAAATTCCCACACAGCCGTATGAATCATTATATAAATTAATTTAATTAACGTAAGTTACTTTTTACTTTAATTGTCTTTTAAATATATTGAGATTATATTAAAGATAAAATATTTATTTTATCTTCGGACTTTAATTTAAAGACCAGCGTCAGTCCAGAACGCAGCATCCCATCTCGTCGCTGGCGGCCACTGTATTATAATAAAACTTTCACAAACAATTAAAAACGGGCGTGACAGGACATTTACGTCGATCTGTTAAAATGTGGCGCGTATAGACACAGTAGCCACCCCATAAATGGTAAAAGTCGTGTTTATTTTTTGGCCTAATACCCACTTGTTACTCCCTATTTTGGAAGAACTAAAAACTCTTAAAATAGCGCGTGAGTCAACCGCCTACGCTATAATTTTACACTTGATCAACCTGATGGTATAAACCTTTGTTTACATTTACTTACTAAATACCATGGCTTCGTTTGAGTTGCTAGTAGACTGGAAATGTATCTTTTAACTTCTGACCAAGAAATGTGTGATATAATTTTTTCTTACGTTGAACGATTTTAATGCCTTCTAATAATTATTCAAGTGTATCATTTCCTGGATAGGACCACCCAGGAAAATCTAGCTGCTAGACTGAAACATCCGGCGGTCATGATCAAAGGCTGTACTTAACAAAACTTGCGCATACGCATTGTATTCCACAGGCATGAATTGAGATAAAAAAATAATATATTTGTTTGATTTCTTACTGAAATTAATAATATTAATTTAAGAATGTGCGAATTTTATGGTTTTTGAACTAAAATGAGGGCATATTACGTTTATCGTACTGCAAAAAATACTTCTATTTTAACTGTTTTATTTACTTGATATTATATCAATGTAATGTAATAAACAATACCTATATTATCATTTATGAAATTTGCTTAGATTCAGTTTGTATGAAATTGTATAATAATGATAAATGTATGTTGTATTTGAAAACAACACTAAATAAATTTATTTGAATATCGTGTGACAATAAAATAATTATTTATTCGTATGAAGATAAAACTATTACTTCAAATATAAATTTAGATTCTGTTGCGGACTATTTTGTTTCTAGTAGAAGTGAACGAATAAAATGTGTCCTCGTGGAAATCTTAGAAATCATTATTCTATGAATCATATTATGTTTTTCATTTAGATGCTGTGATGTTTAAAAGTTTGTTATTACAAAAAGCCGTTCTGTTATGATATGTGCTCTTCATTTGGTCGTAATTTGATATCACGGGACTGATACGTGACCAATGACCGTTACAAAGGACGACACAGCTTACGCATTAATATATTGACAATATGTAATAATTTAACTTGTAGTTTTAACTGTACTCTCCTAAATATACTGAGTATAATATACTGAACTCGTCTGTTGAAGTGAGGATATACATCTTTTTATTTTATTTAAAAATAACGTACTTTGGTAAAGTGTTTAATTTTTAAGAACTAGTTTATCAATTACCGATTAAAATAAACAGCCAGTACTATTCCTTTGCTTTAAAAACAAAAATGCAAATACAGACAACTTTTTTACTTGTTATAGAGTTATGAATGTCTTAAACAAAAACTTGAAATTTATTCGTACCATGATTATTGTTAAATAAATCTTACACGTTGTTTAAATTACGTAAAATCTATCAAAAGATGACGGTATTCATCGAATCGATAACCACATAGGTCGATGTATCGATTAACGTCCAACTATCGAGTTATCGTCACCCCACTCCGAAGCCTCAAATTTCCCAGTTTCCCAAGCGAAGTGAAGTCAGCTGCAATGGGCGGGGCAAGGGCGGAGCGCTGTGCCTCTGTGGCCTGTGCTTGTCTGTGTGTCGTTTACTAACTGAACACCTCTCGACATGCAATCATCTCAATAGAGCCTTACATCTAACTCAGACCTGTTCAGACATATGAAAACCAACACCTTACTTTGTACTGGCATAGTAAATTTCATTACAACAACGCAATGTTAATTTAATATAACATTACAATTCTATTTCATGTCTATAAATGGTTTGTTTCATATTTACGTTACAGAAGCAATGATTTCGTTCCAGCTGACAAGACTAGTTTTTTTTCCACACCCCGCTCGCCAATCGAACGAGAGAGCTCAACGCATCTATAATAAAGTGACTGACCTTTACCCACACTATTTGTCGTTGCTCATGGTTTATTCATTGGAAGCGTTTTACGTTAAATGCGTATACGCCATACTTTAAAATAAATTGCGACAGCAGCCAGGCGACTATCGATCTTATGGATTCAACATAAGATATCGATACTTTTTTAGTGCTGTTGGAAAATGGCGAATACTGTCAATGTATTGTCTCGTTTGAATTGTGAGCGAATGGTATGCGCACGCGCATAAAAACATCGAGTCGCCGCGTATCGATAGATTATAGTTTTTGTTCTCGTCACTAGTTCAACTGCATTGTTCCGGAGATGTCAATTAGATATAATGAAGCATTAAACATTCGTCTAAATAGAATGATTTAACCCAAGATTAAATCAAATTACTTATTTCTCTATAATTATATTCATTTCATATTAAATCAAAATGATTAGTTGAAAATCTAAATAAAATACAATTGTTTTATAATTACAAAGCACATAATTAAACTTATAACGAAACAATTAATGTCTCTTTAATTATGATAATGAAATAGTAAATCAGAATGTTATTTTTTTCAATACCAAGTCTATTAGAGTAAATTAAAATCAAAACGACATTTCTACTAACAAAACAGTAATAACCAACTCAACAACTTAATATATTGATAACCGATAAGAACATTGCGACACGGAATTAATTTAAGGTTTAAATTATGTGATATTGTGTAGAGCTAATTCACAAACAATCATGTGATCAATAAAGCACGGTACTTAACAATTGCACGAAATAATTGGCATACGTCTCTATCTAACGAACATTTAATTTATTGTCCGCGATAGTAGACGCCCGTGCAGTAAATTGCGCGTGCGCATCTAATCTTACAGCGCTATCTAGCGGCACCTTTGCAAACTAGATGCTGAGAAGCCGACTGGCTCTATTTGCATTTCTTTTATCAGTAAAAGTGCTAGGTGGTGATAAGGATTTAATTGTGTGTGATCAGCAATCTCGGATGCTGGATTGCTATCTTGTTATGCTTTATTTGCTGTGATGTATTGGTTGGAGGTTGGTAATCAAACGTTTTGTGGTACTTATGATTTTTGCTATTATAACGCTCATCTCAATAGCTACTGTCGGAATGATTCTTTCAGGTTTAAAACTATATTGATGTATTTTAATATATTCACATCAGTATATTGTAAACATATATGTATGTGAATATTGTAAGCGTTGGTCGAATCAATTAAACCAATGTAATTTTAAAAGGAATTTATTTTTGCACTCTCGTACCATGAACAATATATACGAGTGTTTCACAATTACTAAGATGAAGATATATAATGTACAAAACCCTTATAACAAGTATATGAAAGCTTGTAATACGACTTACAAAAGCTCGTTATACAATAAACATTACAACAGACAATAATGAATATGAAACCGTTTTAGATGGAATTAAATATATTTATATTATTTTTTTATAAAAGAAATTGATTATGTAACACATTTATTTATTCTTTTTCGAACCAAATTTTGAACCAAAGTTATCCCACTACATATTAAACTGACAGTAATGGATTTATAGATTTTTTTTTATCATAATAGATATACATAATACGGTAGCAAAAAGTTAGTAACTGTTTCTAAAAGAAGAACTATACGAACTCAAAAACTTGGAATTCAACACAGAAACAGTTTTTATTGAAAAAAAAACAGCTTCTTTCAAAGCTATTCTGTATTTGTATTGCTTTATTTTAATTAAACATTACACACACTGCTAAGACTTTGACACACATATACAATATATCCTTTGTGTGTGTTGTCAATAAATATCAATATTTATATATAGTATTGAAGTTGAAATTATTAATTATTGACGAGTATCGACCGTTCGGCGGAATCTAGTAATAAGTAAAATAGCAAGAGATAAATTGGTTCAGAAGAACAATGGTATCGCGTTTAATGTAATATAAACTATGTACTACTAGGTTTTACATTTAAAACATAATCTTAACCACGCAAAAATATGCTTGAGATAATATGAATTAGTGACGCGCGCCACATGATTTAAAATATCGATACAAAAATGCTGCCGATGGTTCCGAACGCGGAACTTTCATTAGCGTTTCGATTACACTGTTTATTAACGACTTATAAACAAGTCCCAAATATCGATGTCTTTGTACCGCTACTCGATGATTACCGAAGAAAAATAGACTTTAACACGTGAATTTGCATTGAGATGACGTTTTATATATTGCGGTATTAATTTAAGCGATGAAAGCAAAATCGATTTTATTTTAAATTGTTATCGATAAATCAAATGCGATGTAAATTTCTTTATTATTTTTTGATTAAACAAAAGCCTGCTTCGTAACATTGAAATTTGTCAGGTTCGTATAATTTTTATGAGTAATAGTTTTGAAAAACGTTTTTTTATATTACACATTCATATTTCTTTTCTTTAAATTTCGACAATCGATGGATATTCTTAACAGTTGTCCAATTTTACGATGTATCAAATGAAGTTGTTTGATTATATTGACATTTTCCGCGCGTTTGATGTTGTTATTTTTAATAGTAATATTTGATAACCGATGCTATAAAGAAATACGTCCGGGTTTCCTCGAATTAAAACATGACCCACTGCTTGGCCGGGGTTGCTGTCATATTATAATAATAACATCAGTTACATCTGATGAAATTGCTTTTAGGGTAAATTTGGCACCATCTCAGCGGCGGTTTTGATGTTTATGTAAAGTAAACGTGACGATCGACGTGTAGTAAATTATATAGTGATGTGACACATCGATAACTTACTACAGAATAAGATTTAAATTCGAAAATAATTTAACATTTCCAAAACAATTTAGTTTTTTATATAAGTATGTAATTATAATTACTGTACATTCGTAAAACAGATGAAGAGATTTCTTCGAAATATTTTCAAGCAAATTACAGATGTATTACAACAAGACGAGACATTATAACCAATGTGATATCATATCTGTGATCTTATAGGGCTGGTACGCAACCGTTAATAAAGACATCACTTATCGATATAATCACATCACTAGTTCGATAATTGAGAGTGCATTTTGTTCGGGCCTCAGGCGTTACTCGTAACCAGTAATTCTTTTCTTCTGACACCACTTTCTTTCGGAACGTCTTCGTGAAAGTTGGTATTCATTAAAAAAATATCACCAGTGTCGATACATTAATGAGGTTAGCGATTTAATTGTACTTAAGACCAATGATTATCTTTTACATGTAGATTGCCGAAGAACAAATAGCATAGAATAAGAATGTGTCATTTGCATAAATTCCAGCATAGATGTACATAAAACTGACGAAGGAATCACAACTATAAAGTAAATGTACTTACTCTTGAACATTTGTAAAAAAAAATGGGAAATTTCATTAATCCTAAAAGTAACCTTTAGTTTTGAAAACATAATGTAAGCGTAAAAAAACTCTTATTCAATAATCCTTTTGTAAAAAGAGCACATCGATCTATGATATATTTAAGGTGGCATCACGACTTCCTTGTGAGGGGTGTTATTAGATAAATTGATACCTTTGGGTTTAATGATACAGCCTCCGCACCCCTCACCCCTCAATGCCTCCACCGCTGTTTGTTTAAAACTATTAAGCATCACACTTATGAACGTATCTCAAGTAACAAGTTATATTCTTAATCAATTTTATATTCTTTAGAATTCACTTAAAATTAAGAGATAGCGGAATAATTATAACCTGGCTAAAACTTATGATTTTAAGAGAAAATTAAACATATTTCAATGCTTTAACGTCTTGAGGTTATCCCTGTTTTATATGTGAATGAAGTTACCAGCGAATATGGATTGATAAGAAAATAAGATTCCTAGAATATAAAACAGGAAGCCTGTTTAAATTTTGTAATTCATGATCTCAGAGCTTTCTGAATTCTTATTTACGTGGGAGCTTAATTCTTATAACTTAGACCACATCTTGTCAATTTTGACGAATGACAAATAGGAATCTCTGATTGTAGGTTATAGGTTCATTACACTTTAATTGATTGAACCAGCGTCTAAGTTAGTTTTTAAACTCGACGCTTGTAATGTGGATTTATTAGATTGATTTTTTGTTTGGATTCATTAAAACGTTATATTATGTATTACATTCAAAATTATATGTATTTACTACATTATAGCATTATGTTTGTAAGTAAATATCAATAGAGAAATCGATTTCGTATCGATAAACATCGATTATTCATAATAATCAATTTTGATCTATTATAACAAAATGTAAAGTTTCTTTCACAATCACCTAAGTAGGTATATGTGATATCTTTAATCTTTATAGAGTGTATCGATATTAAGCTCTATAATACGAAAATTACTAACAAGTTTAGTCTCAGTAGAGATTAATTGGTATCGATTAGCGAAATCTAAACTTGATTGATGTTGTCAGGGATAGAAGGTATTAACTAGACTCTTATTATGCTAACTATATCATTAAACTGAAATCACATTTAGTTAGATATGTTAATAAGCGAGGAATAACAAAATATATATGACAAAATTTTGCTATATACTAAAAGTGGAATGGCTGAAAAAATTTCGCTGTTATTGTAATTGTGAAAAAACATCACAACATAATTATGCTATCCAAATTTTCTTTTAATCCATAATAAATTTTTTTTATCACAGTATTTCAAAAACAATTATATATAGTATGAAACACGATTGAAGAATCGACATCATTAAACAGTCAAAGCATTGCGTCGACGTAAAAACAGCCAAACGAACCGTGTAAGAATGCACACGTCAGTATTTTGTGAAACTGTAAGCGTTTTAAGTAAAAACGAGGATGAATTGAGAATAAATCGCGGGAGCGCCCGCTGGGTTTAACAACTCCGCGAGACGTATTCTGGGAAGTGAAATGGATGAAAATGTGTGAACTTGTGTGAATATCCGTGTAAGTGCGTGAAATGATCCACGTGAAAATAAAATTGCACAAAAATGAGTGCATACTATTTGTTATGTAATATCTTAAAATAAGAAACACGAATGAAATAATTATAATGAAATGAATATTTTAACACATAAAAATAAAATGGATAAAAGACAGTACTTTATTATAGTATATTTTATTGTAACAAAACTAATATATAATGTAGATAAATGAAAATAAATTATTAAAAGAATTTAAATGAAAATTGCAAATATTTCTAGAATAAGTCTGTATTCCCGGTGGTCGGCTAACAAGAAAAGCGTTAGCAGATATTGCGCTGTCAACTACTGCTACTAAAACATTTATATTGCTGCTTTAATTATACAAAACGATTATAAAAACATTGTTCAATCACAATAAATAAATAACAAAGTAACGATATATGCCATAGGACAGCACATATTTTTGGAAAACTTCCAGAAATCACATTAATAAAACAAGATTTTAACTTCGATAGTGGAATTCAAACCTGAATCAAGAAGAAAGTCACTAGACTTAAAACTATATTAGCTACAAGAGATCCTTTCAGAAATCAAAAATGCAAAATAAAAACAAACTATATTTATTTTATATATTTTCTGAAAGTTTCTATGTTCTCTAAAGTTTCGTAATGTATTCTAAAACTTTAATGGCCTAAATTAAATGAGTCATGTCACAATAATAACCATTAAGGCGTGTGACGTCATGTAATCGGCTGCGCAGGCGCATTGTGCGCCCCAATATGGTGCAGGTATCGTTACATGCTAAGTCACTAATTGCTCTTGTTATTGTCTAAACATATCTCCGAAAGGTATGATAAATGTTTAAAATGTGTACTGTTAGAAGTCGACTGTGATTTTTTTTACACTGCATTAGGAATAAAACCTGTATAGCAGTGAAGATAAGGGTAATTTACAACTAATGAATTCTAGTGAATAATTTTCTTTTGGCCCTAAACCTTATTTTGAAACCGAATATTATTCATTTTATTTTTAGCCTATATTTATATGCTGTAGAAGTTTGCTACGATCAGCTTATTATATTAAATAATTTTGTACAATAAGTATATTTTCGAAACAATATGTTTTTAAAAGTAAATGTATTAATCATCACAATATTCTTCACGACTCGCAAGTTTACGTTTAACTGTGACATAAAAACTGTTTCGAAGAAAAGTCTCTACAAAGTACGAAAATTTCGTAATTATTAAAAGCCTCAACATTCAAGATGCACTAGTTTTTTGTTTTCAAATACGACGTCCTACTACATGCAGTTGCAAACTTTCTTAACGTTATTAACATTAAACTAACTTTTGATAGTCCAAAGTAAATAAATTTTATTTGTTTTAACATATTGTTGTTTAACCGTGTCTTATATTTCCGCTAATAATTACAATGTTGCTGTACGATGTGAATGATAAAGTAAATGTACCCCTGCATCCGCCCCGGGGGACTGTAGACCCCACAAATACTACAGACGGCTTAAGAAACTTTTAATCATTCAGGACTCCAACTGTGTTATAAAGCCATGGTTTTTCTTATTAAGCAGATATATGTTTTGTGTGTACATGTGATATCAATCTAACTGCAATGAGAACCAATTAAAGAAAATTCAAGTTACTTATACTTTAGTCAATTCGAAAGGTTTTTTTTCATAGTTTTAAAATCAAATTAACTTTAAAATGCCCAGTGAGTTTTATTAGGTTTTATAACAAACAGGAAAAACCATCCCAAATATTAAACTGGACTATGATTTTTTTAATTATGGCCTATTTCAAGTAAATACTAATCTAAAAGATACTTCTTTAATTAAAACTGAAAAATATTTTCTTAAAAATTGTAATAATTAAGTCCTTGTAAGTATTTCTCAAACCGAATATCGTGTTTACTGAGATCAAAGTGAATTATAAACAGGCACGAGCTAGCTTTAGCTTTAAGCTTATAGCAAAGTTTGTTAAAACGCTTACACTTCAAGAAGCAAAACTTGCACAAGATCACTACAACTAGCAACTTCAGCACAAATTTTAGGCATTAAAACTTTATAATGTCATACGTTCTGTTGAGTTGGATTTTAACATGCATTATTTCCTTTGAAAATACTTTTACCTTTATTAAAAGAGTTTTTGAATAGTGGAAGATAATATTTTACTTATATATCAAATGATAAATATTTTTTACATATCTTAAACTTCGTTTCAACCCTCTACTTGCGTAACATTGAACGGTATTTAAAGCCAAAACTATCTGAGAATCATCATCTGTTAATAAACAAGCGTCTTTAAAATTTATTCAAAAATATATTTTGATTTTTACGGTACGGTACGGCGTTTGATTCATACGGTATTCATGACGTTAAACCATTGTGTAAAACATTATTATCCCAAGCAATTAATTAGCTTCATAATGAAATAATTACAAACACATACAGAAAGATCCCATTGTTTTGATTCTCTAATTGAATTTAAGCAAGATATATGGATTTTATATGGCATAATCATCGTCAGCTATCAGCTCACAGCTGGGTGTAGATCTTTCCATAACACTCGACTAAACCCATCGCCCCACAAATGCTGCTATAAAACGTCCCACATTTCATTCAAAATTTAAAATCCGACCAATCTAAATAAATATATATTTGTTCGTCACAAACATTAGTACGAAAAGTTTTTCTTGTCATAATAATGATATTTAAAATAATACATAAACAAATTGTGAACGAGAAAGTATCTTACCCAATCCTTATCACACACGATCGGCTTACGTAAATTAACATTAATTACTGACTTGCGTAACAACCTACTGTTTGAAGGCTTTCAGTTTTAATTGTGAACCCTTAATTTAAATCAAGTTATCACGTCAATTGCTCCAGTTTGCTCACATTTTAGGGTACCCTGAGAATATAGAAAAACCTTAGAAGCTTTGTAATAATAAAATATATTTGTTTTTGTTTTACAAAAGCTCTGGAATACTATGTGCTTCTATCTATCATTAACTTTTAGGCATTATAAAAGGAATGTTATAAACAACTATGAGAGGTATCATAAAACGAACATGGAGATAGAAAAATTCGTAATATTTTTTTTATTTCTTAATATATTAAAATCTTAAAAAAATGGGGATACAAAGGATTTTTTTAATTGTTTATTAAACAACTTAGAAATTTAATTATATGTTATTATTCATACTGAATTCTTATATAAAGTAAAATTCGCTCTTGAAAAATGTAGGTAAAAGCTGAAACAAAACTTGATACGGTTTAAATGTATTGTCGATTTTAATTACTTCAAAAACGACATATATTTATATTTAAATTATTTTATTGACTTAAGATATAAAGAACTGATAGCGGATTAAAAATATTTTATCTGGTTTTTTTTTTTGGATAATGCAGTGCAATGTGTGAGTGGTGTAGTTCTTGACAATGAGTCAAGAAACACTGGACAAATTACGCAAAATCTTAGTGACGAAATGTTTTTTGTTTTCAAATTTAATCTCGAACAGTTCAATAACAGAGACGTATTATATCAGTGGACTAATTTTTGATCTAATAATATTTTTTTAAATATCAAATCAATGATTAAGTCACTCAAAATTCCTTGTGTAATTTTATTTTATTACAAAATGGCGTCGAGTCGAGTGTCGGGAAACCGAGGTTCTGCCACTTTGGACAGGTTTGTTTCGACTTGACTCTGTTTTATTGTAATGGTGCACTTTTATAAAAAAAAAATACTTTTAATTAACGGAACATAGATATAAGCAACAAAGAGAAAATATAAAATAAAATGTTCAAGATAACACATTAAAATCAAAATGAAAGTTGAATAACGTTATAATAACATTAAATTTATAATATAATGAATAAATGATACATTCGTGCCAATTCTCTCAATCAGGACTACAATTTCTCGGTGAATTGCAAAATGTCGATGTCTACCAAGTTTTGGCAGCTTAATTGATTATTACGGGGGGCCGCGTTAAAACAATATCTTCATACATTCGACACGCAGTTTTTACACAGTACAATTACTATGGTTGTTTCCATTAACAACACAATTCAAAAACGGATTCCACTTTACTAAAACGAAGCATTTAAGTATTGCCTTGTTAAACTCTAAACGTAAATTTATATAAATTTCTATTTCAAGAAGCCAGTTCGCCTAATAACAAAATAACCCATACTAATCCATACAAAAAGATTTTTAAAAACTTTTTTTTTTCTCAAAACCGCCAGATCCAAACAGATAATTTGCTT
Source organism: Danaus eresimus (assembly GCA_018231745.1). Lineage (NCBI taxonomy): Eukaryota > Metazoa > Arthropoda > Insecta > Lepidoptera > Nymphalidae > Danaus > Danaus eresimus. Next base: position 3,933 of record DVQP01001194.1, on the reverse strand, counting down.
ACAATATAATCGTACAGAGATTGCGCCGGCTCAACCTAAGGGGCAAAAAGGGAACTGCAGGAAGGGGCTATTATATTCAAATTCGGCCCGGTGGAGGCAATTTATATGGATTTTATTGACAAGACCAAGGACCGCGCGAAATTCCTAAAGAAAATAACTTCTGTGCACCTTAATTGAGCGTGGACAATATCGTTAGGACATTTCTACGTACACCCGCCAATAGACACGGCCGTTTTAAAGCGAGGACGCGCAGAGCGCAAAGTAACGGTTCGTTCGATAACCTTTTTATTTTCATTTCTTTTATAAAAGTGCGCGAACGCTAAAAGAAAGTGGCCACAATGCGGGATTTCTTAAGACAGATTACAAAGAGTTGAATTAATATGGTACCATTTACTTCGTACGATATATATAAATATTTTTTTTAATAAATTCTCATCTTTTGTTCATCAATAATTCTTTGGGAAATTTTCCGCTGACTGCTCTCACATAATATAAACACACACCAATACTCACTATAGCAGTTTACGCGTTTAAACGATATACGTATAGTTTCGAGATATTAATTCGTAAATCTCATCATATAGTAAGTTGTACATGGTTATATCAATGACAAATTGTGTTCATTTACTTTAAGCAAACTCGTCAAAAGGGTATAGATATTTCTTTTCAATTTATTAACGAATTTATGTCTATTGCCTCTGGAAGCTCAGCCGTGATGAAGATATTCATTTAAGAACGACACGACAAACAGTCGTACGACATATCGTATCTGAAAATGTCGTACATTGTAATTAAACTGATACATGCTCATGTTTCGATAGCAAGATAAGATTGCGATCTTTCGGATATTGCTCGCTATAATCATATGCGGGAGCGTTTATTTTTCGTTCGTAGGTCCCGAGCCGCAGGTAAAAAAAAAAACATTTTAGTCTGTTAGCAATTGTAAGTTTATATAAAGCATTATAATTCGTACCTTTAAAATATTTTGCGTTTAATCTTAAAAGTTTCTTAATTCATATCTTGTTTGCTTTTATGACATAATTGCAGTTATTTTGAGCCTGTTAATTTTAAAGAACATTATGTTATAATAGCACTTTTTGATGTCAATAATTTTTGTTTAAAACGTACATATTGTGTACAACTAGTTGTTTCATGTGCTTTCTTCCATTCGATAAATTTATTTCTGTAATAACTGAAGGAATGATTTGAATTGAGACTGATTTATATAAAAGTTTTTAATGCGTATAAAATTATATATATATGTACATATATGCTATTAATAAAATTTCTAACGTCAATTGAAATATAGCTATAGCTCCTTATGCGAAGATTGCAACACATTATATAATTCCGTTTCCACGACATATGATTCGCTCAATTTGATTTAGAAATGTTACATCGGATTAAGACAACCCTATTCATGATTCCTCTGAAGTCTAGAGTCTAGATTAAGCGTTATAGATAAGTAATTATTTATAAGTAATGTATTTGACATGAACAATACCATTTTTACCAAAACGTAATCTGGTAGATTGGAAGTAAGGTTCTATTGAGAGGGGGGCGAATTATTAGGATCGCCCTAAGGCGCGCACGCGCATCGATTTACGCGCACCAATATTAGTGATGCACACAATCGTATTATATTTTAAGATGCTTAACTTCTTCCACATTTCTCACAACAAATATTTGATGAAAACATGATCTATGTAAAGCATTATTAATACGCCTCAAATACAGACCCGTTGTACACACTGTTAAATAAATTATGATTTATAATTTTCTTATAATTTTAGAAAATTAAAAGAATTTGGGAATAAATAAACTAACTATACAAAAATCAAATTATTATTATACATATTTATTTCATCGATTCAACAGTGCACATCACTAGATCGCCTCTGGCCAGCACGCGTTTTATCGATGCGCTAAAAACAACCGTGACCCCGACACTAACCGAATTATTCTCGCTCCAACATCTCTGATATCTTATCACGTGACAGACAAATTAAAAATCATTCTAAATAGATATACCGAATCACGGGAGGACCAAAAACTAACAGCTGCCCATCGGATCAAAACACGAAGTGTCACTTAGTTATAACAAAATATTAAAATAAAAGAGTGACATTAAACAAAAATAAAGATAAAGAACAATAAATATAAAGCCATTAATTAAAGTAACATATTTCATAACGCAAATATTTATCTTAATATATAAAAACATCAAATAACGTCTCGAGACCCGTAATGAACAGCATTTCACGACGCTCGGTCCGCCGCCACGCCTCAGTTTACATTAGCCGCATTTTGATACAGTTTAAATTACATTTTTTTGTTAATTAAAATCATTAATTGTAACAAAAATTGTCTTTTATGTCCAATGCTCGCCGACGTCAGTTGCTTTAAATGTGAGAGGTAGCGGGAATTCACGAAATTATTAAATTAGGTCATACTTATATTATTAATTAAACAATCAAACGTTTCTCGTAAATTCATTAGAACGATTTTGGTGATATATATGTATAAAATATAATTGAATGTTTGTCTATAAGTCAAAATAAGAAAAAAAACATCATCGTTTAATATAACTGTAGAACTTTCTGTAAAATTCAGGACGCCTCTCAAATTAGAATACAAAAATAGCTTTACTTAGAAATGAATTGTTACGCAAAGAAATAATATGTAACACTGATTCTACGTTGTTATGAAAAACAAAACATCGCGCTTGTGACTTATAACGTACGGACAAACAAGGAGCTTAAGTCACAACCTGTAATTAATATTAAATATTAATCAGCGAATTACATTGTACTTTCACTGGTTATCGAAGTAATGTATTGATATACCATATAATAATTTGTTTGTTGTGTCTTTAATATACGATTGCATTAATCCGATTTCCAGGATTTTAAAATAATTGTGTAAGACAAAAAAGACTGAAAGCGACTAATGGGATCATTTATAATTTCTTGTTGGACGTGTTGACAAACCGCGTGACTGTCCTTGGATCGCTCCGCCTGTGTCTTCATACAGTAAGCCCGGAAGATGATTTAGTTAAATGGTTCCTATTAGCATTTCTTTAACGATATATACTCGTAGATTTATTTACAATCCAAACTTACGTTTAGTTGACATACTTTATCAAAGACCTGTAAATTCTAAATGATATTGAAAGTTTTATCCAATCATCTTTCATCTATGACCCCGGACATTTCTAGCTAAATATAAATTTAACTTTTCTTATAGCTGTTAAACGCGACTACAATTAAATGTACTTTGTCCTTAATCTCAGAAAGCAACAGAAACTTTATGTTTATACTTAAGTAAATTTTCTATATTGTCAGCACATTAATATTTATATTTACGTCGAAAACATAATAACTTTAACAAATATGGGAAAGTTTGTTATATCCTATAGTATTATATAATAATTTTATTGTTTTCATGAAATTTCAAACATTCATTCTCAAGAACATGGAGAATTCGAAAACATTGTATAATTTCTAAGCACAAAATAAAGCACTTACGAAACATGAGCGACATATAAATAAAAGGAAAGAGAATCCGGGAGCAGAACATAGTCATATTAAAAATGCTCTGTAAATAAAGAATTCATAACAGAGCTGTGCACGACTGCCTTATGATTATTTTATTGTCCTTACATACATTACCATTGTTGCTGTATCCAATGTATGAACATTCATAACTTCACAAAAATGGACAAACCATAGATGGTCTTGCTTAATATTATTACCGAAATATTTATATAAAAGATGACTGTTAAATTTATAATAATTTAGAAACAGATTGCAAGTTAAATACTCGTGCGAAGGGCTCTCGCAAAAAGCTACACGTGAAGAAATTTTAAAGTATGTAAGGGTGACAGAATGCAAAGAGGCAGAGAGCACATTCACATGGAAGTGGCAATTGAAG
>DVQP01001193.1:0-16671 GCA_018231745.1 Danaus eresimus | reverse complement strand
GGTCCATTGCGTTGTAGGCAGAGGAGCTTCAACAGTTTCTGGGACTTGGGACCAGGTGTAGATTTAAGAGGCCACTATCTGACGTGCTTAAAACGCTCATCTCGACTGTCCAAGCTCCTCTCTCTATCTAGCCAAATTTGAAAAGAACTTACTAGGGCTGCCTTTGACACACATTCCAAGAATGAACTGATGTTAGTTCTTGACAAGCCCAAGTCTTTTAGTAGGGTGGAGAAAGATTTTGCTATTATACCTCTCGCTCCCACTTCTAACGCGTACAAATTAACAATGAAACTATTTTTAGTGAGTTTGTTAATGCACAAGTATTACACTTGTTAACCTTAATGGCAGGGTCTTTGGGGATGTTGATTTCCCCAGCAACCGTGAGCTCTGTTAGTACAACGCGCTTTCAAATTTTCGCCGAAGCCAACACACTGATATCCTCTGTGATTTTTTATTGCGTCTAATACGTATCAATATTTATACTACAATCCAAAGTCGCTTTAATGATAAACTAAGACTTGACGTTTGATTTCGTAGCCGTCTGACACAAAACCTATCGATCACTAGTTTCTAGTTTTTTTCCTTTTTGCGCTCTGATTATTGAAAGACTAACTGCTTGACGTATGATTTATAAAACCCTATCGTTACGATACGACTATTGATCGCTAACCAAAAGTACCCTACATCCCACCAGCATTTGCTGGTGCTTAGCAGTTCCAACTGCCTTCCCGCAGATGTAGCAAGTTCTTTTGGTAACTTTTCTCCATCTTACTAAATTAGACTGATCTAGTCATTTGGAACTCATTGAGATAAAATTTTAGCAGTACTGGCGACCAATCATTTATTAAAGTGTGCCAATTTAGTGCTAATGGGAAGCAAACTTTTTCTATTGCATGTATCTAATATTTAGAATTCTCGTCTTGCTGAATAAAAGTCTTTAATATATCCGTATTTTTGACCTTCCTACTTGATCCTAACCCTGCACTTTTACTTTGGGGCTCTTGGAATCTTAATTCTAGCTCTAGGGTATCTTTGTCTTTTGCAAATTATATACCGACGTGATCTTTGAATTCCCCAGGAGATGTCTCTTGGAAACTTTTAGGTGTTTATAGTCTTTGAAATTCATCCCTAAATTATTGCGATCTCTGAATAAAATTTACGAATCAGCCAATAGCGCAAGCCCGAGCCCCGATTTCAACACCTTTATGACGCTTGCATCTAATTTTGACAAAAGAGTTTAATTAAAATGGTAGACAATTTAAATGTAATATCAGATAATTATCCAAGATCCAAGCTTTTTTGTAGTTTCTTATCAGTTAGTTATCGATCTTGTTAAGATCGTTTAAGAAGTTATCTACTATTTCTTCTAAGGATGTTGTACGATCTATATTAACTATCTTACAACCGAGAAATTTAAAAAGAGCATTTTTTGTAACCGTAGAAACGCATTGACCACCTAACGGTAATCCCGGATCGTACGAGGTATATTTTGTATGTCGCCTACCGAGACACTGACAGTGACATTTATTTGTTTTTGTCCTCAATCTATCCGTCCACTTACAGAATTTATCCACTTCATCCAATAGTACTTGACAGTCTTTGAGGCTACGTGTCAGTATTGCGAGATCGTCAGCGAAGGCTAAGATGGATTCTGTGGTTTTATTTATACCCTTGAACCGATAACTCTATTTTTCTCATTGCTTATTCGTTTATCTACTAAAATATTAATTACAATATTAAATATTATTTGACATTAAAAACAGCCTTGAAATAGTCTTATATTGTAACTTATAGTTTTTCAAACGCTTTCTTTAGTTATTATAGAAAAAATTAATTTTGAGTAATACACATACATTTATATTTATTAAATAAGTTTATGAAAATTAAAATAATATGTTTTTCCTTCAAACAGAAACTATAATCTGATTTGGAATCGTACTTAATTAATTATAGAAGTTGACTGCATAGCGTCATACCATCAAATTCACAATGCTCTATTGGGCACAATTACATGAGTGATGGTAACCACGTTTGACGTTCCTCTCTTTGGTCATACCGATTGCAACTACTGACCCGTATAAATTGAATCTTACATTGCACTAGTTTCTAGTTGACTAGTAAATATTTTAAGTAACTTGAAATAGGTTTGGTGACGTTAACCTATTTGGAAATTACATTTGGCTGTGAATGATTAAGTAAATCGTTTTGAGAAATTAAATTTTTATATGGTTCAAATATTATGAAAACTTTTATAAATTTTATTCAGTCTTGTTGCATATAATTAAAACCTATTTACCGGTATTTAAAATCACAGTAAAAGTCTACTATATACCACTGTAACAATCTATATACTCTTATTTTCTTTAGTTTTTTAGGAATAATACGTACATTCTCTATTTTATTCAGATTCATGAACAAGGCCTATTTAAACTTACTGATCATACTTAACTTGATTTAAATAGATAGAACTATCGCTTTTGTAATATCAGTAAATATTTTATTAAATAGTTAGAAGAATAATTATGAATATAGAAATATATACGTAAAATAATACTAACATACAACATTCAGTTTAAGTTGGTCGTCAATCGATTTGCTGGGAAGCGCAATATTTACTGCCACACATTTCACGATCACGCCGTGATCTTCCGGCATGGGTGTGAATACTAGTGTACTGACTGTCCATGTCTCATTTGAATGATCACTAACCTAAAAATGCAAATATTTATTAATAAAAACTGAAATGCAAAAGAATTATTGTGTTTTTTAAAAATATATATTTGTTGACAAATCGAGTTCAAAGAGTACGCTGAGTAAAAATATATTAGGATGTGAGATTAATGAAGAAACACCAATTTCAAAACATCTGTAGTATCATCTTCAAAACATAGTATATATGAAAAGATTTACTTGTATTATAAATAAAACTCATTAAAATTAGATTACCTTAACGCTTCATGCATAAAAGATATATTTATGAACCATAAATTAATTTTAATTATATTTAAAATAACCCATTAAATTTTAAATTGTTAATATTTTACATCTTACTTCATTCTTCTCGAAACTTCTGTTATCCTTGTACCAAGTTACTTCTGCTGGCGGGCGACTGCCTTCCGCCACACAACGTAACGTTGTCGCTGCTCCCGCTAGCAATTTCTGTGGTCGGTTTAAAAGTGATACCGACAGTGGTGCCACTAAAAGTTCCATAATATCGTAATGTTATGTAATTTTATATAAAGTACTCTTTTTTGTACTAGTTACATTAAATAAAATATATTCGATGCGGATTAGTAATTTATTTTAGTAACGGCGAATAATTTAGATTCTTTAAAAAGAAAAATGCCTATGCATGGTATTTTATTGCCCAACAAATTGTATTGTACACGCGTTTTATTTGAAACTATTTTTAATTGTTCTCGTTGGAAGCAACCACCGACACAATGGACAAAATCCACTAAAGCAAAGTTGTATGTAACTTAAATTACTATGCGAGATATAAAACATATATTACGATGACTAAATGCAATATTTCGAATACATTTCCATTATATTATGTCAAAATAACATTTACCCTATATTTAATTCACAATTATGTTTTTGTTTAAATAGTTCAATAACAATGATTTTTTTTCACGTATATCCAACTTTTTAATTTTCAGAAGTATTACGTTCGAAGCACACTCAAAAAAAAAATTAAGTAATCTTGACTGAAATATACCTAATATTTTTATTCAAAGTAAATATGTTTTTAAGAACAAAGGAATAGAGCATATCCTTATATTTTCTATCTTACGATAGTTGACTTCCAAATAAGTGAACCTCACTTAAGTACCTTTGTTTACTGTGGTACTTCCATACTTACAATTCATTTCCAGCCTAACCGATTTTTCTTGTGGGGGCACAAGATGTGTGTTGCCTGCCCTACATTTAAAAGTTTTATTTAGGTCTCCTCTCCGCACGTGCTGAAGCTCCAGTCTATTTACAACCACGTGTGTGTCTGTCTTTTCGCCAATATACTGTGTTGCTGGTGTACCGTCTATCAGCCAAGATACTACTGGTTCTGGTTTTCCTATAAAAAAATCTAAAATATACCTTGCAAACAAAGGACCATTCGTAAAGTTTTATACCAATTATCTTGCAAGTAGGGCCCTATCTATATACGTAAAAGTCGCAAGGTTGGCAATGTTCCAGGTAGGCAATGAGCGACTTTAGTCATAAGATGGGCTATTTAATAAAAGTATCTGGAAGTGTTCCCAGAAATGAAAACATTTACACTACTATGCTATGCAATAAGAAAATCTACTCTGTTACAAAATACATAGATTCAAATAAATCATTAATCAAAATACTTTTATCACTAACTTTACCAAAGATTCAGCTTTATATAAAATATCATATTGAACTTTTATAAAATATTTAGGATTAAGTGTTTCTATAAAACTTCACATCCTACATCAAATTACTATGACATTTACTAAATGTCTTATAGCATCATCACAATTGTTAAGCACACAATAAAAGATAATCCTTCCAGAGTACAGTTAACCTTTGTCATATAAAAGCTTCAATTCTTATATCTTTTATTATAAGGATGAGAATTGAAAAACACCGTTATCCTTTAAAAGTGGCCTACTGTACTGGCGAGCAGCCAGCCGTCCACACTGCGGACTTTTCAATGAACTCATCGAAATGGAATATCTCTTCCAATGTTTCCATTAAAGAATCAAACGTTGAAAAACTTGATGTGTGTTAATTTCCATTATCATACTAGGTGGCACCAGAGACATTATCGTTAAATTTTTTTTCCTTAGACCGTGATAAAAGTAACTATGAATGCTTATGGTGGGTATAATATGTGGAAATGTGTAAGCTATCTAAGGAACGACATGTCACTATTTATTGGTTTTATAACAACAGTAGTTACATTATCAGATCGATCAATAACTCAGTCGTTAAAGTTGTAACATATTAAGTCATTTTGTGCACATAAACAATATTTCAAATGTCAAAAAGGTAATAGAAAATTTGACGAATGATTACCGCACTATATCCGCATGCACTATTGTTGATTGCATTGTATTCGATGAAATATGAATATATCAAAAATTCATAACAACAAACCATCCAATTTTATAAGTATATTATAATTACTTTGATGGCTCATTAAAAGCAAAAATACGTAATATTGAATTTTCAAAGCGCTTACAACAGGGGATTTAAATAAATATTCTATTCCCAGGGGATTTCATATGCGTATTATATTTATAAGATATAAAATAAATATCATTCATTAATGTCTTTAATATATTACCTCCACGAACTTCACAGATAAGTACAAGAGCTGATCCTTCTTCCACAGGCCCAAACACACCAGAAACGTCAGCACCAGATTTATCATATAACAGCATTTGGTGCGGTGGTACTAAAAAACATGATTAAACTATTACATATTCCTTTTAAGGGATTATTAAAATTTTTGTCTAATATTACTTGAAATATAGATCTGAAACATATGTTACTTTATAAAGGTAAGAGATTTCGATCAACAATACATTATATAACGAAAACCTTTGAGATATTAAATCGAAATTTTAATGACATATAAAATAACTTGTTATACACAATATTTATCAAAAATTATCTTCCTTGAAGTTTACTGTCAAAGAAAATATGATTTCTAATCGGCTTATGAGATATGAATGACTCATTATATGTACTTTGACCAAATTTCTCTTGGAGTAAATGATATCATAATATAATGTGCGTATTTAGAATACTTGCTATGGACGAAATATAATTTAATTAGGGTGCGAGACGATCCATTGAACGATAAAAGCCCTAACAGAATTATTTAAATTCAGTTATGAAATGTCAAAATTGTCAATAGAAGATATTTGTATGGAAGAAATAAGATTACGTTTAAATTCAAAAAAAATACCTGAGAGGAGGTAGTAAGATGATTAATTTAACAATATATAAATCAATAATAATTACTTAATAATAATATAACATTATGTTAGGAATTTTAATGATAATTTTCATACTACAAGGCCAAAATTTAATTTACATACTTGCCTTAGTCTCTAAAGACTGTTTTTAAGATTTTTATTACATCAATAATTAAGACACATATTGTTTACCATACTTTTACTAAATGTAGCTTAAAAATAGTAAAAGTGGACAAAAACTTATTTATAAGATTTTAATGGTTCTATTTACCAAGATATTCTAAACATTTTTTATTCTTTATTTGTTAAAAAAGGTAAGAACAGTAAAATTCATCGTATATATACTTGTCTGATTTATTATGTTGGTAACACCTGATTACACGTTCATTGTAAACGCAGTTTCTTTGCCTACAAAAGATTGCAAGCAAATTGCTTCTTTGTAGTACAAGCTTAATGGATTTGAATGGAATTGCACATATGGTATGCTAACTTTAAATGCTTTGTTCTTTTGAACGAAATTCACCTCCCTTACCTCTTTGTTTCTATTGAATAGGGTAATTTGTTGAAAAAAGAATGTCACTTTTCTAAGAAATGTGTTCCCATTTCAAATGATTTTTATTACATATGCGTTTCATAGTTACAATTCATTTATTTTATAGTAAATATTACAATCGTATTGAATCATTTTATCATCAGTATTATTTCAATTTAAATTCAATTACGCATAACATAATATTTTTTAATTATAAAATATGTAAAATTTCTAGTACAATAATTATGAAACCAATAATTGTGATAGATTAAAGAAATGGTTAAATGAGTTATTGCTACCATACGAACTCCGAGTCGCAAACTAGAGAAGAGTTTATTAAAAGTTTTTAAAATTGGATATAATACATTTAATGAGATCTAAAATTTTCGCGAGTCATTTAAATAAAACTAATATATTTTCAGATTTACTACGCGATTTTTTATTACTTTAAAACTGCATAATCCCGACGTTTCGGTTACTTTCCAGCAACCGTGATCACGTTCAGACGAGATGTCTTGTCTGCCCGTGATCACGGTTTTTTAACGTCGGGATTATGTAGTTTTAAAGTAATAAAAAATAGCGTAGTAAATCCGAAAACATATTAGTTTTACTTATAATACATTTCTTAATACAGTTACTAAATAAAGTTTTTTATTTAAATTATTGCTATATGTGGGTCCTTAAAAAGTCCTTTCAACGTATTCCTTACATTAATAAAAATAAATTTACAACTATTTAATGTATCAAATGATAAATTTATAGATAATAAAGAACTAAAAGGAGAAAAAGTGTTTATCTATTTAAATCTAATTTCCTCTTATATTCAATCTGTCTTCACCAGATTTTATCTATGTCATCGTTGGCGGTTTTTATCAACGTGGAGCTTAGAACCCGGGACGACAGACCATAATTAAAATGTCCGCGAAACGTCATTACCCGCCTGCCATGCCCCCATTCATCCATAATGACTAAATTGATTTCGTCTTGATTTTTATATTCCAGAATAATATTTTGCATTTATTTTTTGACAGTATTTTTTTAAATAGCCTCTTACTGTAGATATTGTAATAGCAATGTTATGTTAAAAAATAAGTATTTTTATAAATTTATCAATTGTGTTGAATTAAACTTAAAATATTTAAATTATGTTAGTTTAATAGGTTAATATTAGGTGTAATACGTTGATTTATAAGCCAAAAAACTGAAAACAATAACCATTTAAAAATCACAAAAATACTCACCTATGACGATGAGTCGTATTTGAAAATTCCTAGTGGGAGAATTTTTAAAGTCAACTCTACACCGGTAAGTGCCTTCATCGTCCAATTGAACGGAACTTAACGTAAGAGCTGCAGGTCGTGCTACTGTCACAAAATATGCTCGAGGTCCAAAAGCACCAGGATCTGACCATTGAAGGGCTTTATTGAATGATCGGCCCCTCACATCAAAGCTGAAAAATTTATCCAAGCCAGTGCCAATTACATTCTACGATGTAACTAGCTCTGAAACTTACGCTTCGATCACTAATTATGTTTGACAAAAGAAACTTGTATGAATGTATATATATGAAATTTTCTTTAATGACACAAGGGGAATAAATTCTTACGGCAAGAAAGGCAATGAAATGATTTAGAGAAGTTTCAACAAGTGATTTCAAACAATTTTTTATTGGAATAAAAAAACTAAAATAGTATTTATGATACCTTAAAGCTTTCAAATGAATGAAAATGAAAAGCAGAGACATCAAATTTTTTAATATTTTTTGATAGTTTTCAAACACAACAAGTTTAGGTAAATAAAAGAGGTTGCAAACACAGTCACGTAGCTGTACCAGTTTAATAAAAGTGCGTAAATTGGCACATAGCCCGTTCTTTAATTTATTTTGTTGGCAAAATTTTTGAATAATATAAGAAAAGGCGACAGTGAAGTTTTTCAATTTCCGGAAAAGGTACCTTCGCATTATCCGACATTCATTCTAATTTATATAGCAAGAAGCTCTGAGATGATTTGATTATATACCCTGCTGTTCGCAGGTAAATTTAACAATTTAAGTAGGCTTTTTATGAAGGCATTATCCCCGCAAAACGTTCGTTCCGCCAGCCGTTATTGTCGCGTAGATGCTTATAATTGCAATTTCGTGTAATCGGTCCCTCGGTAAACAGCTACTGTGATTATTTCAATTTTATTTAAATATGGCGCTTAAAATATCTTGTGGCTTGTCCTTTTATAACATTATTTATAGCAAAATATAATTTTAGGTTAATAATATTTAACTCTAAGTGCATTTGTTTTCAAAACTGATATTTCAACTAATGCAAAATGTTATATTTCTTTATTCTAGAAAAAAACGCAGATATGAGAAAGATTTTTTGATTATGCTATTGAGATATTGGGTTGTACTTACAATAAATCGAAAAAAGTAATAAACAAACATCTGCTCTTAATAAATGAACAACTGATAGTTTTCCTTGTTTCATATAAATTAAAATTAAATAATTATGTTTTTTTGGAACAACAAACCGCTGTATCTCATCAAAAGGTAAGCATTGAAGTCGGGCCTCCTTAAAAATTTCGCGGCAAGTTATGAATTAATAATATAAATGATTTATCGTCTGCTTAACTTGTATCTTCATTAATTTAAACCTACTTTCCGCAATTTTTTTTCGTTGGATGGAGAAGAAAAAACCATTAAGTTTTTTTCAGATTTCAATTTTGAATCAATGTTGATTATGGAATATTTTTTCATAGATTAATTAATTATTTTCAATGAGGGTTCCCTTTTAAAAACATCGGAAGCTATTAGTTTGTTTCTATAGATTCTTGAGAGACGGTTCTTTGATCGTAAACATTTTGAGCCTCCAACAAAAGATAAGGATTTTTTTTACACAAAGGCTAATGGAACTTCTAAGTGCTTTCATGGGCTAATTTGATGTTTACGATCGAATGACGCTGCCCTGTCGGAACTTGATGACAATAAAAACCCAGTAAAGCAAGTGTGATCGCTAACGAGCTCGCGTGAAACGTCTTAAGTGCGTTTCGTTGTAAGTGTATTTTCTGAAAGCTAATTGGATCGACTAGACTCGGCTTCTGTTCATCCGTTTAAGGTGACGCCAACGGTTCATTAACATCGCCGTAACTGGCTTAGTTATTTACTAAGAATATCTTCAAGCAATAAATTAGTCGTGAATTTGCGTTACTCTACTAACTCTTAACTGTTTATAAACGTACCGTTAATATGTGTGCAGAATTAATGAGTTGTAAATGTAAAACACTTACATTTTTATGTAAAAATTGAGATTAGTTGCATAATTATAAGATAATTTTGAGAAACATACCTATAAATTGGTTTACCCCCGCTTTTTCGAAACCAAAGTACCATATAAACCCTGTCCTCGTTGGTATCTGGTGTGAGGTCACACGGCAGAGATGCCGTGCGACCCAGTACTGCATCCACCTCAACTGTTGACACTAGAGGAAAAACAAAAGGTTTCTTTAGGATTATAATACACAGTAACTATCCTACAAGCATTTGTTTCCATTTCAGCGTAGGCTATAATACAAGTGAAATGTTAACAAAGGTTGTTTTTTTATAACAGTAATTATTAGAGTACATAAACAAATTTTATATAAATGCGGAAATTAGAAGCAATTTTTCGTCTAAAGATAAAAATATAACTGTAAGTATAAGACAGCGACGAAATAAAAAAGTCATCCCTAGAGTAATACATTTATTCATTACGTAAGTAATTTAATGTAAACGGCGCGGGTAGGTCAGGAGCTACCAACCTACCAACTACATGCAATATATAATTTTTGTAATACCTTAATTATATTATTTAATAGATATGGTAGGGTTCATAAGAGTAGAGAATCGAAAAATAATTTTCATTAATATTCATAAAATTAAGATAAATTTTGTATAGAGCAGAACCAAATAGGTAATAATTTCCAAAAGTATCACAAGAAAAAATATGTCATGACAAACGTAGTAAGTACAAAGAAAATTATCTAAAACCTACATTTTGATTCCTAATTTTTGGCACTTATAAAAACAAAAAATGAGTCTCTCTGTAACAGGTTCATTTTAGCCTTAACATTTATCTCGGCTTAGTTAATTGGACTCCTCTGTTTGTTCCCCATACATAATTTATTAGTGTCTTGCTGCAACATTCTTCAAGCAGGATGAATATTTTGCAACTTCAGCCTCCAGTGGTGTTCCCTTGCATAACAGACAAAAATATTAAAAAACCTTCAATAGCATTAAGACTTTGTAAGATAATCTGGACTTTGTTTGATATCAAACATTATAGTTTTACTTGGACAAAATTAAAATGTATAAATAATTTAGAATACTTTTCCATAAAAAATAAGCTTCTTTTTAAGGGTATAATTTGAATAAATATTTCAATATATCCTAGACACCAAAAATATTAATTAGTGTACGAAATTTTTTTGAATGAAAAACGTATTTTGAAGACTTTAATAACTTTTTCCTCGAGCAACTATTTTGAGGGGAAGGTAATGACTGATAAAAAGGAGAACCATCCTAGCAAATTAAAACACAATATTCATAGCTCTGTTACCAAATCTTCGATTAAATTATACAACAATAGCATATATTAAAACGTTTGATACCAAGTTAAATTATGATGTGTAAATTTTGTTCTGCCACAGATTAATATTAAAATTTTTGACACTTTAAATATCTATAAAAAATATCAGTAATCATATTGAGCCACTCCAAGTTACATTTTTAAAGAATATAAGGTAAAATACCAAGAAACACGCCATTTTGCAGCTGAGGCCCAATCTAACTATTTTGGTTTTAATCAAATCGTGTTCATTAATAACTCTTTTTACACGGATCTCCTTGCTGTTCAAATCCGTGAGGTGACCTGTAGTAATATGTAGAGAAATGTAACAGCATTACTCCACAAACCTGTGTGTGTTTAATAGATATAAAGAATTTGCCCTGACATTAAATAGTGCAGTCTCCCTTTCCTGTAGAGTTAACGAATTTACTCTAGCTTAGACTTGGGATCAATAAACTACCCAAAGTATCAAGATCACCCTTATAATGTAATAACAGTAGAAGATCGTCTTTTTTCTATGAAATTTATGTTCTTGATTTATGCAACTCCATAATTGTGCCGTCATTTTCATAACTACGAGCATCCTCTAATATCAGGTTATTTATGTAAGGCAAAAATAGTGCTTCAAATAGGTAGAACCACTTGTGTGGTGGTCAACGTATAGGTTGCACGTGATCCCGGTTGCTGAAAGGTAACCGACAAGCCGGGACAAAGAGATTTAAAAAGTAATTAAATACACGTAATGATCCTGAAATATTAGTTTCATTTAAATGAATACTCGTGAAAATATAAGATTTCACATTTAAGCTTTATAAAGTTCATTATTAGTATTAGTAGCTAGTATAGACATTTATGATGCGACACAATAAAAAACTGATTTCAAATATATAGGAGTCGGTATTCATCAATCACGTCACATTCAACTTGTTAAAATGTAACAACTTTCAAATTGAGGAAAGTGACATGAAATTGACAGGAAAATCTTCAATACACTTGAAAGCTTTGTTCTCGAACATGTCTGCTTACAAATCGCGTTACTTCGTTATTTTATAAGAAATCAGGAGAAATGTGATGATACAAGATGACTCAATGTCAATTATCTCGTCTTTTTAAAAGGGATTATAATAAATGATTATTACTTAAACCTCTATATTACATTGCTTCTACTGAAGTATTAGTGTCAAGTATTTATTCCTTATACAAATATATGAGAAGTTCAATAGTGTACTACACTAGTGCACCTTGAAAACATCTGTATAATAACAGAAATGAAGTTGTATGAATAATTCATAACAAGCGATCAATATAATCCTACCCTTGCAGTTTGAACTTTGAGTATTAATAGACATTCTACTGAATTTGACTAAATGATAGCTACTTTGAAATATTGCTTTGCCACGTTTATGTTTAAATTCTTTACTTAAAGCACGTCTAAACAAAGTAGTACCTCAGCATTAATCGGGAAATGGCACTTAATAATAAAAACAAAAAAAATGACAGACATAGTTTTACACAGGATAAAAGTTGACATTCTGGATAAGCAAGAATAAAATGTTACGTTTCTTAACAAATAAACATTCTGTAGAATGTAAAACCATAGTAGAAAATAAAAAATACATTTAGCAATTTGAAAATTTGTAATAAAAATGCTTGTCTTTTCAATGAATCAAATTATTGTTCAAACTTAAAAAATAATAAGATAAGTTTGTCGTACTCTGAACTCTATACTATAGGTAATTTTATTTTTGATAACATATTAGATTCCACCTAAAATGGTAAAGTGAATATTTTTAAAGTTAACAGTAATGGCAAATAATATTAAACGTAATTTGAAACTATATATAATTACAATTAACTGTATTTTTCTCATTATAAGTGATAGATAATCTTCATAATAATGTTTTAAACATTTGACATACATTCGTTTCATAAAAACTTCTATTGATGTAAACAAAGCAAAGTTAGTAAATAGTAACCTAATAGACATCAAATATACAAAGGTGCTTATTATGAAATATGTTACTCGCATTATTGTGGCGAGTTGCGGCATCGTATCGGGCAGCTTGGAACTACTTTGATCACGCGATTGTCGATTGCTTAAAAGCCTAAAAGTGGTAAGAATAAAATGATAAAAATGTTTTTCACTTCCTTATAAATGTAATATTATTAAAATTCTTTAATATATCATATTTTATTATAATCATTAATATATTTCAAGGTTGAAATTAATTTTCTTCGATAAAAGAGGCTTTAGAATCAAGAGAAGAGAAAAAATATTATTGTGAGTAAGCATACATCAAAGATTTCTTTTAGAAGTAACAAAATAATAAATATTTATGTACATTAATGTATACATGCATATATATTAATCCCAGTTATATATAATAAAATCCATATTCATTACATACATACACACCCATCTGATGAATAATTTAAACATTTATGAAATTACGGATTACTAATTAGAGCTTTGAAGATTTTCAGATTATAAGCTTTTGATAAGGTTGTTCCAAAGTTTTATTTATGTAATATGAAAGAATTACAGTGGAACAGAGTACGATGAGAGGAAAAGTTAAATATGACATTCTCAGTGAGCGATAGGTTTATATTAAAATTCATAAATTAAAATACAAACAAGATTTTTTTTTAATAAGGATATTCATAAGAATCACAACACACTATACAAACTATAATGTATATATTTTTTTGTATAAAAAAATTACAAGAAATCTATAATCATAAAAAGGAGGGCAAAATTTTTCGAGTGCCTGTTGTACATGTATATTTATTTGCCCTGAAACTGTCATAGCTTTATGTATTTTTATATCATGGTCTTCATTACGGAGAAATAAAAGCAAATAAAAAAACAATATTATTAATTTTAGGGGTGAAAAGTATTGGAATCGAAATAAAGAATTTTTATTAGTGTGTACGAATGAATACACATACATTTCCTATTCCAACAGGACATAGTATGTTAAATATAATAAATCATACATAAAATTTTAATATGTCTTTCTGACTTATTAGTTTTCGATCAATTAATAAAAACGACTAATTTATCCAAAAAGTGTTAAGAATAAGATTGATGAAGACGCTTTTTATAGAATTAATCGATGTTACACTATTAAACAGATAATAATTGATTGAGCAACGAATTCCATTAAAGCTATTGATATTTTTAGGTTATCAAAGAGTCAGTCCACAATATTTGGAATTCTATACCAATTTATTACAAATAATGCTCTAAAATTTTAACTGTTACAATTTATTATTATATTATTTAATTATTTTATTGTTTCCAAAAAGTGTTCAAGTGAAACATTCCAGATTTAAATTTTTGTTCGGGCTCATCCGTATGTACAGATCTTGAGAAAATGATATAATATTAGTACTTACAAATTAATGAATGTATATATTTTAATACTTTTCAAGAAATCGTTTTGTTAAGGTATCTAAAGTAATCGAATCACTGATCACATTAATAGCTAATTCCAAATAACAATACTAAAGAGAATATAAGAGGCTCGTCTGTTTATAAATTGCTCCCGCTTTCAATACGGTGATAACCAGGCTGGCGTGACATCCGAAATCGATTACGATTCAAATCCATCTCACGGAATCGAAATCGGTTCGGCATCCGCGAGGGAACAGCACTCCCATTGGACACGTGACTTGCATTCAATCATCGAACAATATTTATATTTTGGCTATAATTGAACTAGAAAAAGATTTTTATTATAAATAGAAGTATGCAGTATGAGCAAATAATGAAATCCAATATTGTACACTAATAATATAATGCAATATCGAACTAACAATTCATTATACAAGAAGTTAAATTATATATTATTTTAGTAAGTAAGTATTATTTTTGTAAATAAGCATTTATAATTTATTGGTGATTTCTAAATCAAATTGATAAACTGTTTACACATGGGTAATTTTATTACGCTTAAGCATAGTAAGCTAAAATTAACAACGTTATATCAAAATGTCAAGGAAATACTGCCATTTTATATTAAGTAGCTGTATAAAGCGGAGTTTTACAATAGGATTTATTTTATGAATAAACTATGACAATAATTCCTCAAATCTGATATTATTTCCCAAGAAAAGGTATTAAGGTAGTAAATGCTCTTAACGTCTGAAGCTCTTAAGTTCGAAACAAGGCCTTACGTACAAAAGCATAGCGTGACTGGAGTTTATTCATAAAAATAGCATTACGTTTACAACAAAAGTTCTATTGAGTTACGAACTTGTTAGAGGTACTTTCTTTTTGCTATAAAAATAAGAAATTCTTCGTATGTTTCCTATATAATAAGATTGACGAAGTTGTTATATTGTTATGTATTATTATTGTCAAATTTATAACATTTTAAGAACATTAAACATCCTCGTCTCAAATAGTCTTTGTCCAGTGAGCGATAAATATTAAGTAAATAGAATCGACAAAAATATTTTAACAATATCAAACACTCAAATATAGATGAACAAAGGAGAAGAACAAGAGAAAAAAGACTGGGGTAATATTACGATTCCTTTATAGAAATCAAATAAATACACTGTTGTACTCAATTTGTTTTATCTTGACTGTTTTCAATGTTGCCTTTAATGGAAGTCCTCTTTGAAAAGGCTGTTTCTATAATGGTTTGGCCTCTTGAAAGGCGTAGAAGGATTTTTGAAATGTTTGTATCTTAAACCTTTCTAATCTAACATTAATTACAGTACCTTATAAAGGTTAGTACACACAAATGAACAGAGTAATGTAATGTTTAGGAGTAATGTTGAGAGATTATTTGCACATTCAAGCAAATACAAACAATCAATAATTCCATAATTAAGATTAAACATTAACTTATTCATTTGCTTAATAACACGTGACGAATCGACATTTCATCTATACTCCATTAAGTCCTAGAGAAACTTATTGGTGTAGTTTCAGAGCTCGTTAAGAGCTGACAAGCTCAGGTAGAGCATGGTTCGTTAGTGATGTGATGCGAATAGTCGCCATCATATCGATCTTTGGAATTTGCTTGACTAAATTATGGTTTGCGATGAAATTTATTAGGTAGGTAGTATTTTTTTATATTGATTAACTTAGGCAGCTCGTAATTTTTTTTATATTGATGACTAGCTTTGTTCAATAACGCTACTTGTTCAAATCCTACAGTTGATAAGTGGATTTTAAAATACCCAAACGATTTGAGTAATAATAATATCAATATCTCTCTTTGGTTTCTAGAAGGAAAGATGACCACTTAAATATTAATTCACTAAAATTATTGTCAAGTTGAGAAATAGTTATTATGACGTAACTGCTAGCTCGGTCTCCTTTACAGAAATTACTGAAGCTTTTGAAGAAAATAAAATAAAATTAGAACTGTAATTTAAGCTTTTTTTGTCTTTTTGTCTGTCAAAATAAAATACTTAAATATTGTAAATGTATACTATAACATCTATTATTGTATGTGCTTCAAACAAATTAGACTAAGATTGTTGTCAGTGTGTCATTCACATGCTTATTATATTACTATCATGTGCGAAGTTAATTAATGAAAAACACAGAACTGTTTGCTTCGTTTGGCAATAAAAA
>DVQP01001192.1:0-16675 GCA_018231745.1 Danaus eresimus | reverse complement strand
GAAAAAAATTTTTAGTTTCATTTAAATGTCTCGCGAAAATCTAAGATCTCATTATATATAAGATTCTGTTTACAACAATTGAGTAAAATAGTCTACGGCAAACTTAATGAATCGTCAAAAATTTTTTTTGGAACAACCCCCACTGCCAACGTGAAAGTACAAAATAACTTTACAATATTTATATGGAAAAATACAAATGAAATAATATTAAATTAACCGGCAGATACAGCAAGAAATATTTTTATAACGAGTACCTGCCCTTTTTAACAGCATTTCCAAAAACCAAGATTAAATTAACTTAATAGTAGGTTTTGATTAGGGTGGCTTTATTTTAACAATAATAGGAAAAGTTATTTTATAGAAAAACACAAAATACATATCGAAGCACGTATTTTTTCCAATCAGTTAACAGTTCGAATCATTCGTCCTTGACCCACCAATCGCTCGAACTATCTGACGGTAGTTGGTCTGTTACTAAGGGTTTGTAAGACTGTTATCTAACAAGGGAGGATCATTGGGAAACTGATTTTTATTTCCTTTCATCGAACGCTATCTTATCAACAGCGTCTGAAGCGGTCATTCTTTATAACTTTATTGTAGAAAGTTATCACGTCGTAAACTAAAAATGGATTTCAACATATCTTTCTACACGAGATATACAAAAAGTAGATTTTGTACAAGAACTATCAATACACGTGTTTACGTCACAAAATTCAGGTAAAACTTAAATTATAAAAAAATCTTATAAGTGAGGATGAAATTTTAATAGACAATTAAATTCTATTATACTACCATTTCAGAAGTTTTATTCTGACAAAAACATTTATTAATATTCTACTAAATATGCTATACAACGGCAATTGTAATAAACAATCGTAATACTAGTTACTTTCTTTCAAAAATAACTAGTTTTAAAACATACTGAAAATTGAGATAAAATTATGATGCGCGATTTTTTTATTTAGTTTCATTTTTATTACCACATTAATGTTTTGATTTATATTTGATGCTACTGTTGTTATTATTTTTTTTTTTTTATAAGATAATTATGATTTTACTCCGAATATAGAATGGATTTTCCCCAAAATATTTCATATCAAATATAACATACAGCATACGAAAGATGAGTTTGAAATACTGACACATGCTCAATTCAATAAGGATATGACTGGCTGGTAGCAATACGGAAAAATCTATACAAAGGAAATCTTTGACAATTCACAAATCGTAAGAGAAATATTGCTTTTAAATTTTAAGTCCTCTAAGATGTACGACAAAGGGCAAATCTCAAAGGAACTAATGCTTTGATACAGTGTTTTCTATTATATTCATACATTTCCGTTTATGCTGGTCACACAATAAGGAGTATATTCAATATCCAAGGTTTGTTTTCTGTTTCTAATGGTCGAAGTTTTTTGTTTCTTTGATTTCGTATTTTTTTCTCAGGATGGTACTATTATTTTTCAATAAATACTCGAGGTAGTATTTTGCCTTCATGTTTTGTATCGTAGCAGGCACTGGACTAGCAGTTTGAGTTTTAAATGTTGAAGAAATTAAGCGTTAAAGTAATTAATTGTAGTACAAAATTGTCACAATAACAAATTAGGCGGGTAATATCAGTTTATTTTACACTTGTTTACAAAAAAGAAAACACTTCTTTCTCATACAAATTAAATAAGATTTTTATGGCTGAAATGTTTTTTATTATTTATTTTGACTTATTCAGCACCCGGCTTTGTCTAAAATAATAAAACTAAACGCAACTTCCAGCTATAGCGGTCTTTATTTCACGAACATAAATTTTGCAATGTAAAAAATAAGTGCTTTTATGAAAGAAGATAAGAATAGGAATAAAACCTTTTTTACTAATATTACATGAATGAATATAGCAGCTACCTACAAAGTTTATTAAAAAATCTATTTAAATTAATTGTTATATTCATATTTAAAAAATACGAGAGCTTAAGAAAAGACGAAGTTTCAAGAGATAAAGTTTTATAACTTTGGATTTCAGTTTACATTGTTGTTTAAAAAAACAACTGACAGTTTATTTCATCTGAACCATTCGCCTTTGATAAAGAGCAACTGTAAAAGAAAAATAACATTTCAAATACGCTGTTTAAAACTATAAATTTTTTTGTAGTTTTATGAGAGTGAAAGTCCAAAATATGCTCATATTCAAAATCATAAGCTTTAATTTGAAAATAGGTTTTGTCGATCGCTTACCGGCGTAAGCGTATGTATTGTAAAATCAATATTTACTTGAGAAAGAATAATTAAGAGTGAAGCCGTATGTTACATCAAAAGTGACAGCTTAGGCTAGCAGAATTGAGTAAGGTTAAACTGAAAGTAATAAGGGATTAGAATTATTATATTATAAATTGTATTAGTACCAACATTTTAACATTTATTGGAGTTTTAAAATTCTTGCTCTTTGAATAAAAGAAACATTACAATTAAACAGGTTTTTCGCGATTTTGTTCAAACCGACGTCTTAAAATTATATTTTTTCATATGTATTTACATAAATCATTTCTATCTGTAATTCGATTATTTTAATTTTATTCTATTCACCGACAGCCATGATGAAAGTACCTGTCATTTTTAGTTTATACCGTATATTTAAGACAAATCGGAAAATATAAAAAAATAATTTTTATACGAATAACCAACAAGCGTCCACTAAGATCTTCACTAATCAAACAAGTACAAAACAAAGGCATTTTCTTAGAAAATTAGTTGTATATAAAGGCCAAAGATCTTTATTCTGATAATATAATTTGGCGGAGTTTATCTTGCATACCATCGTCCTCTATCGTCTAATATGAGTATCCGTCCCTACATATTTCCTGCTTACGCCATCATATTATGTTATACAACACATATTACATGCCATCCAAAACAGGAGGACCTCACTACGTTAGGTTTTTAAAGCAGAAAGAGCTCCTAGATTCTGGTTCCTAATTTAAGGCGCAGCTTATTTTCTAAGCACAAGTCTTTGTTCGCTAAATTGACAGATTTGCGTAAGGCTTGCTATGAAAGCCCGTAATAAATTTGCTTTTGACAATTTAGTTGATGTTTACGTCGTTCAGAGTCTAATGTCTCTATAAAATACCTTTAGAATATAATTGGATATTATGAATATATTTTTAACGAGCAACAGGTTTTAATCGCGTCAGTCCCATCTGCTATTTCTCGTATACTTAAATTTATTACATTCATTTTCATTTTCTTTGTTGGTGTTAAATCTACTTAACCATCAAATACTCGTGTCAAATTATATTTCATAAAGTCCCGGAAATTTAGTCTAGAATTCGTGTATTGTTAGTTGTTGCTAATATAAATCAGAAAATATATCAACCATATATCATCTGATAATTTTTTTTTACTTACAAAAATATATATGTTTCACTATTAACGACTCGAAAAACATACTCAATAATTATAAGGAAGATATAGATGCTGTAAATTGTTAATTTTAGCGTTTCGTGTTATAATAGTTTATTAAATAGATAAATATGAATCAAGGAGAAACCGAATCACTGTTACTGAAGCCGTAACCGTAACCGTCTTATTTATACCTTTTGTATTATTGTACAATAGTGAGAAAGGCGTGTTCATACTTTTGTTACCATGCAGACTCAAGAATATCATATTTAGTAGGATAAAAGTTAATTTCAATACTAGTACACCTTTCTTAGGTATTTTTATTAAATAAAAATATCGCCTTTCCGTACATTTTCATAATCGTAAAACAAGATGTTGCTGCATCTTTACCAGATACTAAAATAAATATTCATATTTTTTAGAAGATTTTCCTTCAAAGAAGATTACTTTTATATTTTAGTGGGTTCTAAACTCATCGCCTGTATAACCGTTCTTATTCTCTAATGTTTCTCGCATTTGTTGTCGTGTACTTTAACATGATCCTAGACGTCGTCTAATCAAGTATTAAAAAGTCTTCTACCATAAATACGCTTATATTACTTACATTTTAATGTTACTTAATAATGATTAAATTTATTTTATAGGGATGACCGTATGGAGAGCTGCTAAACCTATGCTCTATTACACCTATAGATTCTTACAAAATACGTGTAAAAAATATACAAGTTCAAAATAATTAAACTGACCACGAACAAAATGCAACAATGCTGTTTGTTAAAACAATTTAACACCAACTATTGTAAAAGTTTCAAACACGAATGCGTGGGTAAAGGATGGTAAATAAAATATTATTTGGGTTCGTATCCAATAAATTGTACAACTTTTAGTTTTTTAAGAAATTAAGGAGGGAAAGAATAAATTTCTATTAATCCAAATTTACTATATCAAATCAATTATTGACATTAATAGGAAATTTATAATATAAAAGTTAACAATTAGATTACAGATCGACATGTACGATCAAAATGATATCTTTTTAAATGATTTCTTTTTCTGTATCACATTATGGAGATATAAAAAAATGTGATATACTGTCACATATTTTGAAGGTCTACTTAAAACACACTTAAGGAAATTCTAATAAACTCGAAGACTTCAATTAACATAAAAGCTTTTCCTTATCATTAAGGCTTACTGCAAACAGGATGCTTTTAGTATCAGTTAGTGACTTGGCTGGTCGTCCATTTGTTTAGATACTATGCCTGGATACACAAACGCTAAGCTTAATTAACTATGTAATTATTAACTGTGATAGTATTTCTGTTTTGTAAAGCTGGCTATACACTTTTAAACACAAGTACTATGTCGATATTAAATATTTTTCTTGTACGAATTTTGTCTTACGTATTTTGTGTACGTTAAATATAAAAAAATTTCTAAAGGATATTGTAAATTTTGACTTAATTATTGTTTTTTCTGTAAATATTTATTGTGTAATTAAAGATTTATTGTGCTTGGAGCCTGTGATTGCGGATGAAGTGGAACTTCGTTACGTTGGAATGGATACAGAAAGTGGTGTTAATTTGTTTTTAATGAATTTTTAGTGTTTATTTTGGGAAAACTTTATCAAAATTATTTTTAAGTCACAATTGACTGCCTGCGTGTATGTATGACAAAAAGTAAGTACAAATGCAAATGTTTACATTTGAAGAACTCTCTGTAACAATTTTATTACTAATTCTACAGAAGTAAAAAAAGTACTCTAAAATTTTATTGCTGCTTTCCAAAGACATCACTACTATCTGGGTCGGTCTTTCTTGGACATGTATTTTCAGACTTGGTACATTTTTCTCGTAATCTCTTGATTGACACCCGTCACAAAATAAATTTTAAGACTTTATAAAAGAAATTGCTTTATTTCATCATATATGGTACATCAATGTGGCAGCGTTAACAGTGTGATGTGCTTTCAAGGAATTCAATTTCATATGGATGAAGTCTCGTTCGCCGATAAAATTAGATTTCCTTCATCATTTTCATAAAATTCTTTGATGTGTTTCTCTTTGGTTTTCTTTGAAATTCATGTATCGGTTCAAGTTGATGAGTGTAAAGACAAAAATTGCTCAATAATACTCCCTTTCACATTGTTGGAACATTGAATGTTATAATTAATTATTATTTAGTTTTAAGTGTAGTAGCTCAAAAATCTGTTTAGTTTTTCTATGAAATGGTCGCATCAACTTAGGAGAGTGCTTTCGTAGGGCCATAATAGATTGAGTATACTATCTTTTTTACAGCGACGACACTAAGTTTATATCTTTTGTTTTAAACAAAACATTGTGCATTTTCTTATTATATATTTTTCTCGATTCATGAAATTAAAGTATATACAGCTGTGTGCCGAACGAGCTGAATTAAATAAAGTACAATAAAATTAACGTTAATTTAAGATCAAAATTTGGAACCCTGTAATAATCAGAGAAATGCAAGTTTAGAAAAAAATTATATTAATGTATTATAAAATTCCCTTAAGGATTAAGTTGAACTTTATTGTTGCAAAATGCACTGCAGACTGATGGTGCAACTTCCCTTTTAATGAAATTGCTGGTCTATAAAGCTGTCTTGATCTTTAAAGTAATCGTGTTTCTTTTTTTATAGTTATACTGAACTATATCTAAGTAGTAGAATTTCTTCAATTTCTTTTGAAATATATTTCTATTGAGCATGGCTTCTACCTACTTTTCAAAATTACGAATACTATTCTTAGAAATAAACAAAAAAAAACCTGGTTAACTGTTCAGATAAATTGTTGTAACTAGCAAGAAGAATAGAAGAGGTATCATTGTAAGATTTAGAATCCTCTTCATTTATACTTTAGATTCAATAATACATCCTAAGTTTGTGCTCGAATGTAATTTTTGAACAAATCTCAGAATAAGGCAGTGTTTAAACGAAAATGAAATGAAACATTTATATTAAAAATTAATTCAAGAAGAACCTACAAACAAAGGGGATTTAAAATAAATGAGAATAAAGACGAACATTAATATTTTGTAAATACCTATTTTATTTAAATAACAACACATTTATACATTAAATAATTTCTAAAACTTAATTATTTCTTTTTAACTGGTAACACTAAACTCAGAGAGGTAATACCTGAAAAGAAAACAATTAGTTGTAGTTCACATCATCACCATAAGAAATATAAGCTACCAAATATATATAACATTTTACAAATATAAATAATATATTTAAAGACCAATATATTATTAGACTTATAAAAATAGAATAATTTATTTAAAGACAAAAAAAATACAATCTTTAAAGTTGTAAAGATTTAAAATTTCAAGGCTTACTTATAAGTATATTATAAATGTACAACTTGATAAAAAAACTCTTCCTAATAATGCGAATATCCTATACAGTAGGGAGTAATAACTGAGATTTGTTTTATGAACTTCGTGAATAAGGGAACAGTGTGCAAGGAGGCGAAAACATAAAGCAATGTTCTGTGGAATATTCCAGAATAACCCGCAATAGAAAAACTTTTCCGTGTCTTGTTTTCATTGAAAATAAAAAATTGGTAAAATAAAATCCCTTATGAAACAAAAATTTCAACTCATGGACGTTAAAATAATATTAAGATCAAAATCAATCAAACAAACTTGTTTTTAACATTATAACTAAAGTTGGATTTAAGAGAAATTAACACACTAGCAATAAAAATAGTTATAAAAACGTTAGAAAGAACTTATTGAAATAATATAATAATACAATCATCAAAAAAGCCTTTCATTTTGTCACTTCTAACCCTCAGTTTTGCCTTAATAAAACATTGTTATAATTTGTATTTGACCCCCATTTAAAGTTTCGGTATTGGATAAATGATAATTGTTCTAATCCTACAAGTAATATACATTAGAAAGTTTAGAATTTGTTTCTCGCCCTCGAATGAAATGGATATTTTAGGAAACATTTGTAGAATAGCATCTATACATTATTCTTATTTAAGCCTATAGGTTTTGAATACTGCATAAATATAAAATCTATGTGTATGTACGTATAAAGTCTAGTGAATAGAACAAGTTTGCGTCGTCATACTAATTCTTAGAGACTACTAAAGTATTACATTTATAAATCTTATTGGAAAATTTTAATCCGGAATATTTAGGAACACGTTATTACTATCAGTTTCTTAGTGACGTTAATATTAAAATATCTAAATATCAATTATATTAAATTTACTTACATATCATACTTCCAGCCAGTGTATAGAAGGGAACGACACAGCCCTTGTCGAGGAGAATAGGAAATAAAATATTACCCACTAAACTTCCAATACGGCCGCAAGTCATCAGCACAGCTATGGCTAGAGATCTACAAATAAACATTTATATTACAATAATACAAAATAAGTCTCTACATGTCTATTTGAGAAAAAATCAATTAAAACCTTTATTTGCGTGTTTTATTTTAAGGACAAATTTATATTTTAATAAAGTAAATAATTTCATTCGTTAATTCTACTAGTTATTTCTCTTATATTGCCTTATTTTTTTTTAACCATTGTTTTATCCTTTAAAGTTGACTAGCTTTAGATAATGTTTTAGCATAAGTCGGCCTTTTATTTATCTCTTGGCCAATAAGGAATAAATAAAAAAATATTTTCACATCTCTCACAAATTAGTCGAAGTATTGGAAACAATTTAAAGTAACAAAACAGAAGCACAGGCTCAAACTCACAGTTTTCTTTTAACGCGTACTCGCAAAAGACTTAGCCAATAAAATTACGTTTTCGCTTCGAATTTAACTTTTATTTAAATTTTTATTATTACGACAAAAAAGTAGAGAAAATAACAAGAACCTTGTGCTCATAGAGTAATATGTATTGTGTGGTAGTTATAAAAATTCTAACCCTTTTTTCAATAAGGCTCTAATATAACACGATCAAATAATTTTAATTGCGTTTTTATGGTATGTAAACATACTGTCATGAATGTTAATATATTCAAATATCAAATTTTAATATGACCTCAATAATGTAGTGTTTCATATATCAATGTTTATTAAGCTCTAATTTTATCACATAATTAATCACAATAATAATCGCTTGGTTCGCCTTTCCCCATAAATAATGGTATCTTGTTTTATGAAATTGAACATCTTGCGGGTAGCAAATTGCGTTGCATAATGTACGATATTACTTTTCTTTGGTGAGCCATTGATTTAAAGGTAAACTAGTTGGAAAATAATAAATTGTATTAATTTAATTACTTATTTATTACGAAATATAAGTTATAGTAAATAACAGTCACTAGGTAGTATTGAGAGAGTGTTATTATACGCATAAATATGAAATAAGATATAATGCTTTGTCTTATGACTAATTAAACTTTAGTTGGGAACTTAATGTTTCAATACTTAAATAAAAGACAACTCCCTGATTGAAGACGGAGTAGTGCATAATAAATCTTTTAACTGCTAAAAGCAATGCTACCTTAGTAACTAGAATCTAGGCTACCTTGATATTAAGTGCACTGGATCTCAGTTTGCCTCATCATCATTAATACCGGACTGCAACAGGCACATTGTGACGTCATAAACTCGTATTATGACGTCATTAGAATTCTATTCTTATGTGCCTTTGATTGGAAGAAAATATTTTTAAAGCTTAAGCTTTTTTTTGCTTAAGCGTGCAAGTAATAAAAAAAAGTATATATCGTTTTTATACTCTCGGAAAATTTTTGTTAAATTTACACCTAAGACTTAGTTTTTTCTCCTTAAAAATGTTTTTTTTATGATTACTTTATTTACTTATTTACACCCATAAAGTAAGTTAATTTCGGTTTTGTGAATAACACTTTATTATGCTTTGAGCCGTTATAAATAAAAACATACGAGAGATTTATAATTCCATGGGTGACTTGTTTTCTTTGAAAACATATCAGCTTTTCGACTAGTAATTATCGATTCCATATGGTACTGAACATACAGCCTTGGTGTTTGATTTAAATTGTTAGATTTGGTGTCAAATTTAATGGGGTATCATTATAATGAGGTCGCTAATCTATTTTAATTATAAAATTGATCGACCTTCATTGGGTCGTACATCTAAAAGTGCTTAACTTTTTTTAATTACAATTACATTATTCATATCCTTTTATAGATTTTTTTAAAACAATTATTAAATTACAATATAAACATAACACATAGAATATATTTTAAGATTTGATATTTTTATTAGAAACTTTTTATTGTTATCTTTCTAAAATAGCTTGAAGGTTATTCAGTTTAATATATACACAATAAACAGTGTTCAAAATACAAGAAATTGGGTTGATACAGAAACAGTTAAAAGGTGAAAACAACACCATTAATATAATGATAACAGAGCCAACCGTGGAAAACATTTGACGCCTGACACGTATTATCTTAACGAGTATTTGATTATTTCTACGAATTGTTACCCATTGTTGTTTTATAACACCTAATTTATTATTTAAAATTGATGTCTGCGTGCTTCAGCATGTAAGTTAAATATAGTTTCAACCTTAATTAAACAACCGATCCGTAAAATTAGAACACGTAAATAATTTATCCCTATACTTATTTAGGTTAAAAAATAACGTCGTTTTATTAAAGCTTAATAGGAACTATAAGATTTTAAAAAACTAGACCAATAACCCTTGAAAGTAAAACTAACCTTGTTGTAGTCGGAAAGTGCTCTAATACAAGTGCCTGATTTAAAGAATTCATTGTTTGCGCGATAGCAACATCAGTGGAAAATAAAGCAACCATTTCGATCTTAGAGCTCGCCCAGCGGAGGCCTAACGTTGCCCCCACAGTAATCAAGCCGCAAACTATGTATAGGTACTTTTTGCCCACTCTGCTCACTAGAATACCGCTAATGATGAATGGTACTACACAAATGGATCCCAGAATTACGCTATTCAAATACGTTTCAGTTCCACTTACAGCCTGGAAAGAATAATATTCTCATACATATTTATTGTGTACTAACTAAGTATGTATTGTAAAACTTTTACTTTGATTCAATATTAGACAGGAAAGAGCTACTGTTATGAAAGTTTTAAAGATACTTTATTAATAAATTTATATTTACATAGGATTGATAAAAAGTTGATTAAATAAACATCCAACTGTGTTAAGATGTAATCTTAACCTTATATGGTATCAGCATAAAAAATGTTTACATTCTTTTTACGTGGGTAAAGACAAGGAATGAATGAATGAATATTAAATTACATAAACAAGTACTTAGGTTACTCACAGGAATACAGACATCAGTTTTTGTAACATTAAAATTCCTCGATCTCAAATCATTTGTATACGCATCGAGCATTAGACACAAGTTTTGATTTTCTGGAGTGCTATAGTACTCAGCTATTGTCGACAGTTGTGGAAACCACAGACGTATTACGTTATATCTGAAATTGAAAAAATATGATTAATACTTCATATAAAAAAAAAAACTCAATTTGTATAAAATATAACAGAAAAGATAATTTTTTATCTGTTATTTTGCTTTAAATGGAGGTCGAGCATGAAACGTCATGGTCTATTACCATGGCGTAACATAGGAGACTAGGGATATAGAGTAGGGCTAGGATCAGGTAGAAAGGCCAAAGATACGAATATATTCAATATCTTTATTCGGCAAGAGGAGAATTCTAAATATAAGATCCATGCAATGAGCTTAGAAATGCAGAACGAGTGGTTAGACATAGAAGATTTTGGCACCCCATTAACACTAAAATGGCGCACTTTAATTCATGATTGGTCGTCAAAACTACTAAAATTTTATCTTAATGCGTTCCAGATGACTCCCCCAGATCAGAGTAATTAAGTAAGATGAGGTAAAGGTACAGAACCCACCTGCTACATCTGCGGGGAGTCAGTTGGAACTGCTAAGCATTTCCTGTTGGGATGTAGGGTGCTTCTGGATAGCGGTCAGTACTCGCGTCTTCACGATAGGGTTTTAGAAATCATAGGTGGGCGGTAAATCCATCAGTAGCAAGAGCGCATAAGGAAATAACCACAAACCAACAATAAATAGGTTTTGTAAGAGAAGGCACTAGGGCTACAAAATCAAATGTCAAGCCTTACTCTACTATTAAAAATGCTTCGGATTGGACTATAATGATTGATATGTATGAGAAACAATATAAAATCCCTGAAGATATTTGTGCGTTGGCCTCCAGACTGGACATATTTTAAAATTCGCGAATTTTAAAGTGCGTTGTACTAATAGAGTTCACGGTTCCTTAGGAAACCAACATCCCCAAATACCATGCCATCAAGGTCAACAGGTATTACGAGCTCACTAACGAACTCACTAAGAATATATTCTTTGTAAATATGTACGCAGTAGAAGTAGGAGCGAGAGGTATAACAGCCAATTCTCTGGACAACCTACTAAAAGACTTAGGCCTGTCATGAACTAACATCAGTTCGTTCTTGGAAGGTGCATCAAAGGTAGCCCTAGCGGGTTCGATTTAAATTTGATAAGGTAGAGAGGGGAACTTGGACAGTGGAGATGAGTGTTTAACGCGCTTTATGTAGGGGCCCCTTAAACCTACAACTAGGTTGCAAGTCTTAGGCACTGTTGCAGCTCTTCTCCCTGGATGACCGCGATTTACCCGGCACCCGCATGGATGCTGAGAGATTTCGTCTCTTTCACGTATAGCCCCTTCGATCCTGACTTTTCTTTTATATTTGTTATTTAACTTGATTGAATTGTTTAAATGAGTTAAAAACGAGCAACTAAAATCCACACATCTCGTCTGCCCGTGATCACGGCTACTGTAAAGTAGCCGAAACGTCGGGATAATGTAGTTTTTAATTAATAAAAAATCGCGTAGTATCAGAAATATTTTAATTTCATTTAAATGTCACGCGAAAATCTAAGATATCATTGACTAAAATCCAACTATAACGGTGGACGACGTTTTACTGAATGCGGAAACGTTTATAAATACTAGATATTTTTTTATTTTATAGCTTCATTAATAAAATTTTTGTTTTGTAAATTTTAGTAAAATTTTTGCTTATAATAATAATAAAGCGACGGGTTTGACTCTTAATCTATTTAATCTCTCGATATTATGTTTCATTCAAATATAAGTAAAATAGGTTAAAAATTAAATCAAAAACATTTTTTTCTTTTTTATATAAGAGAACTTTATTTAGCTTTACCTTAATGGTTATTTTCATCTCAAAAATATCCATCACCATCAAGTTATATAAAAACTAAAAGTTCTAAAGACAATGTGGCAGTAAGTTTGTCAGTTTTTCTCGTAAGTTGTGATGAGATTAAAAGTTAATAGAAAATGTAATGAAAATAATCCAGACGACTTTTAATTGTTATAGGAATGATATTCATGGTTCTGCTTAAAGAAACAATTTTTTCATTGTTTTGTATTTCTTTTGAATTCGCCTCTATTTGAGGAGATTAAATAGGATTAATTTCTTCCCATTTTTTTGATAAAGTGTTTATTATGCCTTATGTCTAATTTAACAGTTCTAAGAAAATTCTTCCAATATTTCTTTCTATTACATTTTTAATAACAAAAGATAGCAAAAAAATATATATTTTCGGTTGAAACTGTATATCGTTATCTTTCTATTTTATTAACTTAAAAGTCATGCTATTCAAACTATTTTATAGGGATGAAAATTTAATACAAATTGATTTAATTGATACTTATATTAATTTATAAGAAATTCTTTAGGTAACTAAAATATGTTGTACTTATCAAATATGTGAATAGCTTTGAGCTCCCTTTCTCTGGGGAATTTTAGGGACGATAAACAAGTCGTGGTTAGAGATTATGTTTCCGAAAGAATATTCCAATGTTTGCGGGAACACATCTTATACATATTTTTATGTTATGTGCACATAATCATGCTATATGCAAGATTTAAGGGCGCAAAAATGAAAAGCCTTCGAAACAAAAATTGCTTTCTGAATTTAGATCAAACATAAACAAGTCGATAAAAACAAAGCAATTTTTAAAATATTACTAAAATTTTCATTTAATAGATTACAATTTTTCTTAAGGAGCCTAAATAATAGTAACACTGGTTTTTTTCTCTTCAAAATTAAACTAAGCCGAAAGTGCTTTAAAAAAGTTAGAAATAAATCTAACAATGTAATACTTTTCTATATATATATATAAATAATAAAATAAAAGTTGTATCATTTACATTATTTATAACTCAAGAACAGAACAAAAAATTGGCGGGGAGATATCTTAGAACCTAGAAACGGACATAGGATATTTAATTCTGTTCGATCAAAAAAAAAATTGAAAAAATTCCAATATCTGGTTATCTATGGCCTTTAGGCTCGAAATAGAGTTCATCCAGTCAGCTTTACATATATTACTAATGCCGAAATTAACGCGGACAAAGTCGCGGGTAAAAACTAGTAGTTTATAAAAATTCATCATATGTTGCGAGCAAAAATCATAAACATCCACCCGTTTCATATTCTAGATCGATTGCTCAATATATGATTATATACAAAAATATTCTACATTTTAAACACTCACAAGATCATGGAGAAAAACATCATAACACAGAATAGTACTAGATATATGGCCAGCGGTCTTCGGAACATTGGCTTGATATTATGAAGACCAACGGTAAGCATGTTACCAAAATTTTGATTAGACAATTCAGGACTCTCATCGATTTGCCTCATTTTATCTTTCCATAGATTTGGATACTGTAACAAACATTTATATATAAGTATTATATTTAAATATCCCCTTGAGTATTATTAATTGCTTGTGAATCAACTACACATCTATAATGTTTTAAAAGTAAAAGAATTTTATAAGCAATATGGTTATCACAAACAGAACGCATCCCTTAGGTCGCCGTAGCACTTATCTACTTATCGTGAAACAAGGGACTTAAGATTAGGAAATTAATATGTGCAAAGCTCATGATAAGCCTGCTATACAATCTGAAAGACAAAATATATACAATGACTTCAAAAGGACATTTAATTGTTCATTAGTTTAAGTACTGTTGAAAACCATATATCTAAAGCTTATAATCACAATCACCGATCAGAACACAAAAGGTAAATTTTACATACAAAGATTTATGTATAAGGAATAATTAGGTGTTATAATATTTTTACTCAAAGCAAGAGCTATCAAACAAATTTTTATAAATCTCTGTTATGATGTAGCTTACGCCACATAATAGGATATGCTTTACACATTTTTGACCATAAATTTTAATTTTGTTACACTAATGTAGGCGAAGCTTTAGTACTAAACATATTCCTCGCATATGTGTATTATTAAAGTTAATAGTCAATATAAAGAAAGAACAATATCCTAAACTGCAAATATTATTTTTTTATGTCTTTCTTTTTATTTTATTAAAGTTAGTTGTGTTACACACCAAATGTCGAATTTTCGAAGAAAAATTAATTTATTCTCGATTAAATATCAAGATTGCAAAATTAGTTAAGACAACAATGAAGAGTTCTATCAAATTTATAATTATTTAAAGCGTTATTGAAATAAAATTAACATATACGTAGATAATATAGTACAAAATAAATGTTTCAAAGTCCTTCGTATAACGACCACCAAAATACTTAATCTCATAATTTATTCAACAAAGTTGGGAAAGCTTTGGAACAATCACTCAACGTCATACCTCACAATATTCATAGCTTTCTGTTGCGGATATATTTTTTAATCTTCTAAATAACATTTGAATCTAACAGTGACGCTTCGAACGGTTCGACATCAATTTAATTTACGATTCGATAAACAATTCAACTTATAAATTAAAATTCAATCAAAATGTCATTTATTTTTGGTGAAACACAAGTTTGAACTTTCAAGATTAGGTATTAAATGATTTTTTTGATGAAAATCCATAAAGCAAATTGAATTTGTTTAACAGATAAACCCACTTCAAATTATTCTATCTCTTTTCTGCATCGTCATGCACAATCTAGCACGTGTAACGATTAAAACACCCTACTTCATTGCTGAAATAAGCCATATAAACTAATTAATAACACCTGCACCACATTTCTTGTAAAGTTATCAAACAAACTTTCCTAATTTCTTTGCTTCAATTACTTCACTTAATACTTAGTACTTGTCAACTGTCTTTGTTTATTATATTATTCGTAATAAATTTGTGTTATATTAAATTATTTATTTCTAAATCTTTTATAGCGTATCAATTTAATTATAATCCTTACTTTAAATTGTATCTCTTTACAATATTTTCATATAAATTGTGCAATTTAAATAAATTAAATTATAATTTTCAAACGCGACCCACATATCCAACAACTCTGCCCTGTTAAAAATCATTATAAGTTCAAAGTTTCTCATGAAAGGAGAACGAATGAAGATTGTCTGCGAAGTATATAGCGCTGTAATGGTCAGCAGAGCAAACTTTATCATAGTCTGGTGTTGTATAAACTTGGACATGTGACCGCGTCAAGTGTGGTAAAAAAAAATCCCACAACTTTTCCACACTTCTACAAAGATGTTGAGAATTTCGCTCAGATGCCGTCAATGTTATCAGCGACTAGTCTAACTTAAAATTTCTAAGAACGCATTAAGTAATCTCTCCAGGTTTGACATCCCAGCATATAAAAGAAAAAAATCTGCTAAGCATAAATGTAATTTCGTCATGACTTTAATATAGCGTAATATGATGTAAAAAGTAATCTACTTTTCGGGAAACTAACAAAACTAAAGTACTTAATTTTATTACCCATATTCAATAGTCAGGTAGACAAACAATAGGACGGTAAATTTTATATATTGGAAGATGGTATCGGATGCCATGACGCCATCGCCATAAATATTATCACCCAATGGCAGACATATTCCAAGAATTTATAGGGATATACAATATTTCAGGGTTATCTGCTTATCGTGAAATTTAGGCGATTTATGAAAGCATATGGTGGTTTATCGACTTTTACGAATCACGTTTGTATTAACGTTTCAGACAAAGATTAATATCCGGACTGATTTTCGAATGAAATATGTTAATGAAAACGTATACTGAAAAATTCAAAAAGACGAACATTGTTATGTATTTTTAACAATAGTGGTTTAAAATAATATATGGTAGTCCGTATCCAAATAACACAAACAGATAAAACTAAAATATTTCGGATTTACTACGTGATTTTTTTATTAATTTAAAACTACATCTCGTCTGTCCGTGATCACGGCTACTGTAAAGTAACCGAAACGTCGGGATT
>DVQP01001191.1:0-16677 GCA_018231745.1 Danaus eresimus | reverse complement strand
ATCCAATGAGTTACAGACTTCGACTAATCAGACTAGCGAATTATGATTTTGCGTATAAAAAACATATTGATATTAAAAGGTCTACCTATAACTATACTTGAAAATCCGTAGTGTAAATATCGCAGCATCGGATCCTGTACTGCAGTAATTATTATTGATGCTAGCAAATAAACGATTCTAGTTTATAGAAAATAAGTATAGTGATATCGAAAAAAATAATATTCGAATACGTATAGTAGATGCTAAATAAAAAGTAATAATTTATATTTAAAAGAATTGTCTTATGTATATAACTACATAAAGTACATATATGTCAGCGATGAAACTCAAAACCATTAAAAATATCTAAACTAGAAGAGAGAACTGAAATTTTAAGGGCATCAATATTTTAGTCACGAGAATCTAGATCGTCTAGACTAGTCTAGATTCTAGACTGACTGCGGACTTCCTCTACACCCGTTGAACTCTTTACTACGCCGGCTTCACAAAAAATGCACATATATACACACGGGCGAATATGAATCCTATTTAGAGAAAGCTAAGGTTCAAGATACAAATGAGAACTTTACAGAGATGACGGAAACGGCGCGGCCTCGACATGGTGTGGTACAAGTATATATTATAAATAATATTTTTTAGTACATTAATAAGTTTACACGTATGAAGGTATACGATTTACGTTGTCCACAATTGAGTCTTTAATTCTCATAAAACTTTATATCAGATTAATATTTTAGTATTATTATATGAGCGTTTTTCTTACATAGGCCGGCCAAAAAATTATTAACGAAAGCCTTACATATAATTCAAAATACGAAAATAAAATTATTTTAACAGATTCATATAATATTGTACTCGTATACCAGGATATAATTTTAGGGAGACATTTAATATCATGAATTCACTGATTATTTATAACTAAATGTCTAACAACTCTCTATCGCTTATGAAATCGCCGACGCTCATGAATTATACCCAGCACGCGCTGGATGGGCTCGGCTCGGACTAGTTAATCTAGTTATCACATCCGGCTTCGTCTGTATTTGTAGTTCTATGAGAAATAAGAATAATTAATATTTTTGAATATTTATATTTCCATTATTTAGTCACTTATAATTTGTTAAACCGAACTTTGCTGAAGTCTCATTGAAACGTACTACCAGTGCGTATGAATAATACTGCTATTAGATTATTTAATTTAAAGGTTATATAAAATAACAGACAAAGTCGCATGCCAGTGACATATATTACACGATTTCCTAACGTAAAATGGCGAGCCATTTGTATTCAGGTAGACGATCCTAACCGGACATGTCGCGAGATCATAAACATGTTGGTCTGTCCATCCCTCGTAACTGGTGAACTTAGATTTGAATGAATTTGAATGAATTCGAATGACCGCATGTAACACACAGATTCAAACGAGCAATACCATTTCCGTCTTTGAATTTAAAGGCTTTTCAATAACGATTCGTAATATATTTTACATAAATTTCATCAGTACATAAAGAAAATGTAGTTTTCTGTGTTTTTATAATATATATGAGTTATTGGTATGGAACTTAAAGCCGAATTATATTGACTAAAGTCTCATTCAATGGCTGAAACATCAAAGCTACCGCCATCGACATCTGAGACGCCGATTTAACGTAATTATTTTATAGAGAACTTGATTGAGACGTAAATTATATTTTCCACACCTAAAGAAAGAGATGGCTATTATAAAATAATACATTGGAAAGAGATAAACTCATTTCTCTGCATCCGCTTGAAACTATACTTGTTAGAATTTTTAATTTGAGTTTTGAGAAATAGACTTTATCTTCGTAGTATTGGGTTTAATATCCATTGGCGTATGTTTAAGAGAAATCGACTATCTATTTGAGATCTAAGTAATAAACGCATGAGTAGATTCAAAGATAAGACTCTGTCGGCGCCTACAGCTAAAGGCATATCTACACATGATACAATCTAACAGAAGTCAAATTAATAAACCTTAAGTAATGACTTAACGTAATCTCAAACTCGGAACAAATATCGCACGTATATATAGAAATAAATCATTATAATCTTCAAATACGCTGCCATATTTAATTTATTTTATCTGTGACGACCATAATTTTTAATCTATAACTAAAACAATAAGTCAGAGACTTTAGTGTCGGCGTACGTCAATCCGAGAGTAGTGTGCGAACAGCTTAACATTTAAAACCTCTATTTATTATTTGAGACCCGACAGGCGGGAGATAAAGCGCTGATAATACAAGTTACATACGTTTAATATTATAATGTCGGCGATATCAAAACAACAATGATTAATGGTCAAACAAATAGATAGGCATTAAGAACGAACTATTTTGAGGGAAAAGGAGATCGTGATAAAAGAGTTTTTATTTATGTCAATAGTGACATTGACGTTAAGAAGCCATTTTGACATAACAACATAACATGACAGATATAATTTACATGAACATTACACACCTCTTTAAGCATTATATTCATAACGTATGTGGCTGTATGAAAAAACGGTGAAACGAAATTTAAAAAAGTGAAATCAGAGCCATTAAATCGCGCTTTGACTTGATAAGGGAAATGAAATACTAGACGTTAAAAAAGTTTATTTTGATTTTAAATTTAAATATTAAAATTGAACTATGAATAAAAACAGTTAATTTAAAATGAAGTGAGCGTCGCATCTGCTTTGTGTGCTATGCCGAGCGTCCTTCCCTCTTAACGTACTCTGCGACCAGCTGTAATCGACATGCGATAGATCTATCAAATAATTTAAAACGACATAATAGTAGTTTCATTTTATAAATGGATTGAATTCCAAAATTAAATTATCCTCGAGCGTCGTTCCGCTGTACGCAACCGATGATCAATTACCTCAATATTTTGTTACATATGATCACCCTATTTGGCATCTTGTTTTCACTCTGTTTCTATCCCGCTCTGACATTTTATATCATCATCTCTCTCATACTGATGACGTCATCCAACGGTTGTTGCAGGTCGTCCAGTCTAGTGATAACGTGATAATTTTAAGAGATCATTACTTTTATGTTTAAAAGAGTTAGCTGTTTTCCATAGTTACTAAAACTTTTAAAATAAAATATACCTATTGACATAGATTTAAATTGAGAATAAAAATATTATTTTCACAATATTGAAATTTTGGACCGTGATTAATTAACTTATAAACATTTGCTACCTAAAAATCCGTCAACCTTTGGTCCTTAATTTATTGGGGCTCATGCAAATAACTCTTAATTTTTCAACAGTAAGTTGTTAAGAACAATTAACAGTATAATTCCCTGTATTTAATATGAACTTGTATCGTGGAGTCAAGAATCAGTGACAACGTGTTTAATTCATTCATCTCTGTGTATGGTAATGTATTCCAATAAGCACAGCTCGTGAGGACACTCAAGACGTTATCAAAAATCATTTCTGTATCAACATTTAAGATTTCGCGTAAAAACAATATATTTTATGAAACAGCGACTTTAATGTCAGAATTTGGTGTTATAACGGTAGCGAGGGACGACTGGCTGAGAGATTCATCTCTACAATTAATCAGAGCTTATCAAGTTAGGCAGATGCGCTTAATGTTACCCGCGGGACGAGATTTGCGAAATGCATTTAAATCGACTAACAAATTGTCTTTCTTTTATGTTCACACAATTTTTTTTACTGAGTTTGAATATCAAGCGCTCTTTTAACACGGGTTCTGATTTAACAACGAGCGTCTTATGTATAAACGAGAATCTTTTTATTATATTTCATGCAAATTAATTAAGACGTAATAGTTTTTAATGCATGTCTATACTTTATCTGGCCATTAAGAAAATTTATATAAATATTTTAAACATTAACTAATTATTCCTGCACTTATAAATATGAAAGAAGTAACAATTTTTATAACTACGGAACTTGAAGGCAGAAGAAAAAGTGGAACCTTGGATCTAAGCTTATTCATAATTACAATAATGTGCTAAAAATCCATTTCTGCTATCATTCAAAAAAAGGCATAAACGAGTACTCATGTTAAATCCAATTAAAACGACAAATGATCATTAAAATTCTGTCAAAGTTAGGAAATCAATGACTAATGCTATATATATACAGTTGAATAGAAACACACACACACACACACACACACATATATATGTATATATATATTTAGAGATATAAGTGAGAAATGTTAATCTACATAAATTGTAAATACGAAGGCTGGGACATCGGTTTAAGGCGAATAACAGATTCCTATGTAACATTTAGAAATAAGTGTTGTAAATAACTTATTAGTATAGAATTGTAAGTGAAAATAAATAGTTTATTAAACTGGATGACCGGGCAATGTATTTGGTAATACGTCTAGGACCAAACACTTATAAGGTTGCTTTACACGTAACAATTAGATAAGTAATACCGTTATGCTTCTTAATATTTTGTATATTCTGCATATGTTTCAAAAAGAAAAACGCAGCTTAGATTTAATTGGTATACAAAACTTTGTTATTACAACAATATTTGTGAACGTAGTTAAGCAAGTGTTTTACGATTAAATAATAGTCGTCAGAAATGTTTAGAAAGTTAAAATTTTATTAACTAGAAAAACAGTGATGATCACACTATTTTAGAAATAGATAAATAAAAATATTGATGACATTTCATATATTAAAATTAATTTGTACACTATGCTGGTACCTACTTCTTTTAATTTTTAATGAGTAAATTAATACAGGCTCCGATTTTTTATTACAGATAAATATATGAAAAATAAATGACTTATATGTAAGACATAAATAACTTTAACTAACATAAAAATTTTATATTGTGATAAAACGGAAGTACAATCTTATGTACTCTTCTTAACAGAAGTGTACTTCAAAGAAATAATATTTCCTTCAAATATTTTGAATCTCATATCATACATTGAAAATTTTGATTAAAGTCTTATTGAATATTTTGTATTTCTAGTACAACATTGCGATAGTAATGAATTTGTCATAGCAATTTTACAATTTAATCGCTAATAAATCTACTCTTTATTTATTTAAAATTGCCTGAAATTTGTTTACAAGCAATCACCTTATACTATGTATGACGCAACGAACTTAAATAAGATATTTCTTTGACTTGGAAGTGAATTAATACACATCAGGACATTATAATATCATACAATTATGTGTTCAAGTGTGTTTGTTTATGGCGGCATTATCTAGTAAATTTATTCGCACACCTTGCTCTCATATGCTATTAAATTAAGAATGTCGCTTATTGGTTAAGGTGCATTCTGTGGGAATTAATATCAAAAGTAATGTACAGAAATTATAAACTGTATAAAGTATGCCAATGACAGAATTCTTAGATGCACTAATTACGTATATATATGTGTGTGCGTATCTCCATCTGGACGTGTGTAACAAGATCGAATTATTTAGGCAAGAAATCTTAAATCTATGATAGCTTGTTTGTCCTGTGTTAGCTTAGGTGTCAAATTAAATTTGTTACAAGAAAGAGCAACAATGTCTGTACTGATCCTACAGATTTAAAGCCAATTTGACAAACTACTTCTGAAAGATGAGCACACTCATCCGGATTTCACATTATCTAGATGTTAAAGCTGATATTACAATGTAGTGGACTACTTCTTCGTTTATAATTTTTTTTATATACATATTTGCTCGTAATTAAAGTAAGACACACGTATATCTTCCGAAACAGACTGAGATAATTTGTTATTTATACATATTATATGTCACGGTCAGTTTTAAGGAATAGATCGTGGCAAGATAATATTTTTATGAAAAAACTATCTTACTATGTATAATAATTTAAATGCCAAAATCTGTTTTTAAGAATGTATTTGTTACTTGAACATATTGTTTCTTTCGATATAATTTCAACACGTCTTTATATTTTTTTAATATTACTAATTTATTTATGATTATATCATTTAAAAGAAGTGTCAGATATTTAGCTCTACATTTAATGTCAGTAACGTAAGCGAAGCCGCGGTAAAGTATGTTGTATGCAGTATTGCATCGAACGCCTCTAACGATTCCTATAAATTTCTGCATTAAGAGGATTTACATTGTTATAAAATTTCTTGCTAGATTAATTCCAATCAATAACTTATTTCCCACAAACTAGCTACAAACTTTAAACTTAAAACATATGTTGTATCCAAGAAATTTTAATACAAATTACAACCAAGTATTTTTTGTATATGAAAATCGACGAAATCGTCAGATTCTGTAACCATTAATCAGAGTTAATGCATAATGCTGTTTAAAACAAATACACCGTCAGGCAAAAACATTTGTGACTTCATCACGACCTGACATAAACGGAAAATACACATTATTAAACATAAACCAAAAGGATTCCGTACAAAAATAATGTATG
Organism: Danaus eresimus; assembly: GCA_018231745.1. Lineage (NCBI taxonomy): Eukaryota > Metazoa > Arthropoda > Insecta > Lepidoptera > Nymphalidae > Danaus > Danaus eresimus. The sequence continues at coordinate 10,263 of DVQP01001191.1, read as the reverse complement.
ATTAATAAATACAACTTTCCTAAATTATATTAACAATATTAATGGGCACTAAGCATATAAATATTATCTTTAATTTCTATGAAATAAAATCATTTGGAATGCTCTATATTTGGAATGTATAATGAGAAGTTACCAGCATTATACGCGTATATTATACATGAATATTAGATAATTTTAATTGTTCTAAAATGCCAGTGGTTCTATCGAGGCTGGGTGTACGGTACCCTGGAGCGATGTTCCTCATCTCGCGCCAACTCCGTTGTTGATGACTCCGAGTGACGATTACCGCCGCGTGAATTATTTATGCAATTAGCCGTGCCTTTTTATTTCATGAAAACAGTTATTTCATACGAGAGCTTGGTTCCGTAGTGACTTTCTGTAGCTTTATTGTTCGTCAGCTTATTTTATTTATATTAAAGAATAGTTAAATTATTAAAAATTATGAATATATTAAGAAAACTGCTATTTCAATTGATGTTAAACATCAGACTAGTTGCATTTTGTATATATATTTTCTCTTTAAAATGTATCATGAATTGACTCTAAACTTTTATTGGTGATGGGGTTATATGTGTTAGTCAAAAAGTTTACTGAACAGTCTTTATTTTGGTAAATAAAATGCAACCCCAATATTATCTTTGATACTTTCAACAAATAACACATATAAATAAAACTAAGAAACACATTAGCAATAAAGAGTTGACAACAGAAATTCAATATAAAATGTAAAATTTGTGATAAAAAGAGGCTTTGTATTTCACAAAATACACTAAATGCCCAAACAACAAAGGCTCTCACACTTCACTCTATTAACCAAACTAACAGATAATTACTGAGATAGATAGGTTTTAGAAAAAGTGTTTTAGTTTTACATCTATTTTAAATAAACTAAAAAAATACTAATGGCTATATTCGATTACATTAATTAATAAACATAAATATGAATTTCACTGTAAATGATTTTATTTAAAACTAAATCTACATAAATTCAAATAATGTTATTTTAATGACATAGACAAAAGATGAAACAGAAATTACCTTAAACAACTACCTCACTTACCCTACAATTTTCTTTACCGCCGCTAAACTTTTCCACATCCTGTTTATAAAAACATTTTTTAATGTTAGTAAGCGATAGTAGCATACACGAAAATATTAAATAAAAGTCAGTTTGCGATCCATCCTCGGTTACAATATAAGTTAGTATAGAGTAAATCAAAGAAAAAAATAACACATGAATAAAATTGTTAATAATTAATAAATTACTCATGCTTATACATTAGTCGAAGTACATAAGAAATTAACACAGTATAGACAAGCTATGTGTCTAAATAAGATTTTAACATAACCCGAAATACAGTAATAGTCTTAAATTAATCTTAATAAGAATCTTTTTTATGTGAATACATATAACATGCAATAAATATATATTTTAATATAACGAACTTTTATTTCTTCTACTTACTTCAAGACAGTATTATAAACTGAATATAAATTTACATTTCTTTTGACTATAACAAGTGAATTATATGAGAAATGATAACATTAAGGGCATCAATGACACGAGTTTCGGGTCTCTGAGGATAGCTTATCAGTCAAGTGTAACCGGTTCCGACGACCCAGTTCTAGTAATTGCAAACCTTGGCTGGCTTCATTAACTGCGCATTTTAAATGAAACAACCTGCACCTTATTACGATATACATAAAGGTTATATTAAAGAAAACAACTTTCTTGCGAGTTATGTAAGAAAACTGCATAATTGAATCATATATATATATTTTTTATTTAATAAAAAAATCGTCATGTGCAAAGTTTGTCAAGATTTTATTCTTATATTTAAAGCAAAAAATCGCAAAACACGAATCCCATAGCCGAGGTCATTGTACGCCGTAAAGAATACATTCCTATAAAGATTTTGTCTGCTTTTACACAATCTATACATCGTACGAGGGTCAGTTTACTATGTAACATTTTTCATATTAATATACAAGTGTAACAAATGACATAATATATCCCAATTCCCGATACAATAGAGCACGTGGGCAGCGAAACGCGAGCCTTCACGAAATTGTGTCAACGAGACGCTTTATATAACAAAGAGTCAAGAAAAAATTATTACATTACACATTAAAAAAACATTTTAGTTAAAACCAAACACATGCATCAACTAACCTCATATATAATCAGGGAAACCCACCTGAAACATTATTACAAATTAATATCTAATACACTCAAAATAAAAATAATATTGATCAAGTTTCAAGCCTTATTAAATTAAACATTCAAATAAGTCGTTCAAAGTCTTTCATCTAGCTAAAAGCACATTAAATTCCGCAAATCTGTAAGTAAAATATAGAATTACTAAGGTAATCACTTGCACATAAACTATTTAGGTCTCAATGTTTATCTAACTATAGTTGTGTTAAAAATGCAAGGACGGACATGTCCTGATTATTCAAACATGTTTTGTGTTACTTTAAATAGAGTTGACGTTTTAATTAAATGCATCGTGGTACAAAACGTAGATTTTTAACGAATATTTGACAAAAATATTAATATATAGAGCAAAGGAAATAAACAGAAAATTATATTATTATTTGAATGATTTTGAAATGATCGCGATAGTGTAAAACTTTCTGCTTAAGTCTACCTTATGAAAGCCATAAATACATGTTTACTGCATTAAATAACTTTTATAAGTGTAAGTCGATATTGAAAATTTTAATTCGTCGTAAATGACAACCTGTTCTGAAGAAAAAACGTAACTTCATAACAAATTGCAAAAAAAAAATATAAAATTGTAAATATTCTCTATAAAAATAATTACCAACATAATGTTAGCAAAGTATTTCTTTTTATGCACAAAAAGAATTCTTTGAAAAATATTTTATATATAGATTTTAACTATCTTGTGAATATTAAAACACGCTCATTTTAAATTACCTTCACTCACAAATTGATATTTAAATGCTAGTAGTAGAAGTTTATCTAATTGATATTAAAATGTACTTGATTTATTCACGAATTCCAAATAAAAAAGATTTAGACGGAAGAACTAAGTTAAACTGATAAACTGACAACAAACACAAACTATAATGTTATATGAAAAAAAAATATTTCGTATTAAATTAACAAAATTTTAGAAATCTTTATGTATATAATTACGAAATTAACGCGAATTTATCTGTCACTTTATAATGCTAATGTAGAGACGGTAAAATTGAGAAGTCAATAATTATGGCAAAACAAACATCAATGGGTTCGGTACCCACTTGATAGACGCTCTATTAATAAAGAACTTATGCAAATATAAAATAATTCGGATAAAAGAAATAACTGTTAAACTTAAACAGCTGCGGAATAAATCATTTTCATAATAAGCTACCGAGAATTCAACATAAAGCTAACATTTGCACTTACAGAGAATTTATTAAAGTAGCCTTTAATTGTACCAACAAAAAACATGAAAAAAAGCAATGTGAAACGACTATGATAGATCTCATTTACGGTTCTGTTTGAATTCAATGGAAAAATAAACTATGAAATTTCTTATTCCATTATTATTATTTAACTTTATAAACCACCATTATAACTGACGTCTCGTTATATGTTGACAAGTTCACAGACACTTTTTTTATAGACACCTGCCAACGAAAACACAAAATATTCCAATTATTAAGCTCCCGACTAATGAGTATCGATACGCCAATTAAACAACAACCTAGCTATGTAAATATTACAAAACGAATTCCTTACAGCATAGATGGAAAATTAAATTTTTAAGCAATATACAATTTTAAACCGGATCTATATGAATAGATATTTTTTTAATCTTACTTGTATATTATATATATTTGAAATGATATATTTTTTTATAATTATATAATAGTTAGCTAGCGCATACCATCGTCCTATAGCGGTGAGGCGGTCAATATGGTCACCTCAGTCACCATACGTTTCATACCACTCATTGTCCCTAACTACGGTAACGACAGACTATTCGTTAGCTACAAACCTACGTTTTAACATTCAAGCTTACGTTAAGAGATTAATTAAGACCGTTTAAATAAACACAAAACTAATTATTACAATTTAAAGTCATCTGAATACGAGCTAAAATAGGTTTAATCTACCGAGCGAGTGTATTTAATAATGATATTACTAAACTTGTTGCGCCAACCGTACCTCAATGCGACAAAATGCATTTATCATCAGCTGTATACATTGTAGGCAATTGTATTGTCCGGTTTCTACCTAATGATATTTTATCCACACCAAAATAAACGAAGCTTATACCTTACTGGACTCTCGGTCATTGTTACTTCACATGACCAGATTTGTTAGCTACTTTTTAATATAAATGTAAAGTTAAATTAATTACGATCTATATATTCACTTTTTAGATCAGAATTAATCAATTACGCGCTATTAAAATTTTTGTTTCATTAATAATTGTATCAATTTATTACTTTATTTACGAATTTTATTATGTTTTATTCAACATAAACTATTATATGATGGTATGATACATATATCTGTTTATATATGTAATCTTTTCTTATTTAATTATATATATTTGTTCTCCCTCGTTTTCCCTTGTTAACTAACACCATACATTAACGTTTACATTCTTGTAATTGAACAAATTGGTAGTCCTCGCTGTAATTTCATTTGGTCAAAGTGCTGTTCGCTCACTGTATACTGATATTTTCTCGCGGATCATATCATAAAAATTAATTTCACAATTTCGTGCTCGTTTCTTAAAGTGTCATCCCTTTTCTTTTTATTGCGATCGAAAGAGTAAGAATCGCGTAGGTTTGAAGATATTTTTTACGGCAAAGTGCCGTTGTTTGAACTACGGTCGATAAAAATTTTGCACTGTGATTTATAATTCCGTACAATTATCATAAAGCTCGTACAATAAATATACATCCAGTTTTACAATCACTATTATCTAAATAAAATTGTGATAGTAAAAATTTTGTATGAATTAAGTTACGTACATTATCAGAAATCATTCGACTTGAGACGTTATACATAACAAAACTGTTTAATTTTTCTTTTTAAATATCTTTTTTTTTGTATATAAAACACTTATATTCATTCAAATTATTTCCCAATCTCCCAGATACATATCGTGTAGGAATAAAGAAAGTAGTTTTCGAGTTCTCATAACACACAAACTTTGAACATAACAGGTAATTTAGCGTCGAATATCATTGAGAAGAAATATTTTAAGGTTTCGGGTTTTTTTACGTGAAGGCAGACTGGATTCTTTATCTGTATGTCTGGATTTAAACAATTTGTCATAAAAAAATTTAATCTTAAACCATGAATTTACAAAATAATTATAATATTTTAATTGTATACAAAATTTCAGTAACAAATCCATTCTTCTACAGTAACAAAAATGAGTCGTACAATAAGTATTATAGTAAAATGAGATTAATTATTTGTATGAACTGTAATGAAATAGGAAATATAAGAAAATCTATGAATAAAGAACCTATATAGAAGCGTACCCACAATAATATTAGGATTTTTTTTTTTGTGATAACGGTGCAAATGGTTTGACCATTCGTATTTATGAATTTTGCAATTAAAATATCAGAACTTTTATCATTAAATAATGTCCTATAATTCGTACGTATGTCGCTAATTGACCATTACTATAGTTAGTACGATCTGTGTGTGAGATTCGGTACATCACAGATATCCATCAAGCATCGGTGAATTCGCTGACAATTTGCTTGCTTTATCAGTGTATAATTACCGAGCCTCGCTTTAATGAACCCTCGATACGGCGCCAGTTACAAGCCATTAGCGGATGATAATTTTCAAGTATATTATAACTTTCACATCGTTAATGTTTTATATTTTCTTAATTACATTTATAAAAGTAATGTTTGATGTGTCTTTATATGATTATACATGTATTAAGTGGAATAACATAATGATATACTTGTAGCAAAGACGCGCATCATAATCGCTACGTCCGTGCAAATTCTGAGTTACGACTTTGACACGTACAAGTATAATGCAGGAGATAATTACCCAAATTTTATTTTCTGAGAACTTATGAAAGTCGCTACTCGCTACTAGCGCGGCGTGAAATTTGTATTTTATTCCTCATAAGCTATAAGTCAAGGTATTTATTGATGAGATATCGATGTGTATTTTATTTACAACTGAGTCGAGTCGCTTATTTTGACTACACAGCCATATTCCGATTTAAATAAGAATTTTAAGATCAATTTGTTAAAGATCAGTAAATTTGATTGACGGTGTTAAAAGATTTCAAATATCTTACAAAGTGCACATAAAATACATATTAAATCTAAATTGAAATGTTTTATACGAAATTTAAATAATATTCATAAAATAAAGTTAAAAAGAGTTACGTATATTTGACGTAAATTTTTTAAATATATGAAAAATTTACTTGAATATCCAAAAAAAGACTTGTTTTATCACACAGCTTGTCTGAAAGATTTATTTAGTTCTTAATCTCCTTATTTCACATGCGTTACACACAAAAATAAAACTAATATTTTTCGGTTTTACGATGCGAAATTTTATTATTTTAACTACATACTCCCGACGTTTCGGCTACTTTTCAGCAACCGTGATCACGGGCAGAGGAAATGTGAGTGTCTGTCAGTCGGTCCTGTTATTTATCATCTACAGCTATCTATTTCTTAATTTTCTTGCGTACCGCTCTCCACTCTGGCCAAAATTCGCGTAGTTTAATCCGAAATATATCAGTTTTATTTTACTGAAAAGTTGCGAAAGTCTTAGATCTCACTAACCGTTACACAGGCTTACATCAGACTACAAACGAAATTTTACCCGTTTTTCATTCAATAACCTATATTATAATGAAGGAAAATATAAAAATGGAAAATTATTAACTAGTACAGAGCTGTCGTGGGAGGGAGTGGTCATAAAAATTACAAATAGCGGACCTCTTACTATTTATACAATGTAAATAAGACTATTATTAACATATATATACGAAACATAATTTTAAATTAATTTTAGATACGATAACAGAAGCTCTAGTACTCCCTCCCGGTGACGCTGTCAAAGGCATTAAAGCTAACAGCTACAGTTAAGTCGAGACTAAAAGACGCTCTAATATAATATAAGGATTAAAAAAAAATGGTAAAAATCTGTGTCATTTCAAACTTCGTCCAAATAACCGACCATGTAGACTACAAATATTAAAATAGATAAAATAAACATATATCCAATTTTATATAAAAACCATGTGTGTGATAATTTTAATCATCGTGATATTAATAATGTTTTCTATAACACTGGAAGTAAATTGCTCAAATGCTCAATGCTCAATGCTTGTAAATGTTAAATGAAGTTAATTAATGTGTAACAATAATATAATAGACATGTCATCCTACAGTATTTGTTTTTATAAATACAAAATTCCTGTGTTGTAACAAAACACTTAATGCCAATGACACGCTGAAATACAGACGGTGTTTTATTAATGCGTCGCAGGTCTTAAATATTCGTAAATGTCATATAGAGATATGGCAACATTTTTATAAAGAAATTACAAAGACATCGCCCTAACTTTTTACTTAAAATGATCATGTGGGTGAATACACGAGTGTTACTTCATAATAATTAAGTTATTAACAATGTGGAAGCATAAAAAATAGATAAAGATGTGATTTCTAAGAGACGTGGGTTGAATGTATAATTTGAAATTGGCATTTTTTTTTTTTGCCACAACCCACAAGAAGATTAGTCAGTATTTCGACATTCCCCGCCCACGCGCCGTTATTAACATAAAACTCTACAATTCATTGTGCAATAAACGCTAAATGCGATTTTATCTACAAAAGTAAACAGTCTGTTTTGTTCTAGTCCACTGCACAGCGCCTCGCAGACTGTGGCTGATGTTGTGACTGACTCCAGTTCAAGAGTCATAATACCAGAACGAATATCAAATATAAAAAGCTACCTATCTCGTATTATCAATATGAATATATTAAAATAAAGAAGTTCTCACTCAGACTTGAAAGTAGTTAAATATTTATTGGAAACATATCGGTCAAAATATTGCCAGCAATCCGTACCCGGGTAACAAATTAAGCAAAAAGCGGAACAATATATTTGAGCGGGCGAGTATATTGTACGTTTACGGCGTTCGTTCGTATTTTTTACGAGTTTTTCGTTACATATCTCAGCTAGTGACTGTGCATTGATTTTTTTACTCTCATCCAGATAATACCAGTTCAATACAATCCACACTTTATCGGATGCTGAGCCTTATAAAGTTGCATAACGTCAACTCTTTACGATGTTTTCATTTCACTTACATTGTACGTGATGCAATACTTAACATACATTTAATACACATACATATAATATTTCGATATTATTGATATTTGATATTACAAGCAGATATAGGGTCTGTAACACAATCATAGCGAGACAAAATTACTCGAGGATACAGATATAGTGTAATTATTAAATCTGATAAATAAAAGATCGTAAATAAGAGTCATTCCGAGACAAAAGCTATAGATAATATATAACATAAAACAAAGCTTACATTTTCGCGAACCGACAAAGCATCGCAAATCTCATTTGCAGACAAACAGATAACTATCTCACTCTTTCAACAATGGACGGCTCATAAGCCGAGCCTAATTAGTAATATTCAAAGTGCATTGTGGTGGCTATCTGGAAACGTACAATAAGATGAAAATGCGTTTATCTAGGGCGATACGGTTGCGCCCGCCTGCGACAATTATCGGACCTGTAACGATATTCGCTTTCAAACGCGCCGTCTACCGTCGTACCATATCCATCCATTGCTACTTCCATTCGTGATTCGACATCGGGAACGCGAGTATAGCTGGTAATGGATGCAGTTATGTTTTAGTTTCCATTTCGCCGTCTCGCTGAAGATGCGATCGTGCTGGGAATGCGTAATGCGCGGTAGTGCGCTCTCTTGTAGTCGGCGTATTGTCTCAGACGAGTACCAACGTAAATCGAATGCGCTGTCCCACCGCTAATTTAGAGAGAATTATTTTGCTGTTTGTGAAAATTATAGACCGCGTTCGGTTCGATCGTTTTAATGGTATGAAATTGTAATGGATTTATTGATGCTTTTTATATACACCGTTTTTATTAACGCGTCGTTAAAATTATCACAATAAAAAACCCTGTAATAATAGCAAACTGGTTTAAACCGCTTAATGGGTAATGTATTAGATATTCAACAGATAAGAGTAATCAAAAACTTAACCACATTACAGAGACAGTTGTTTGTTTATATCAAAACAAACGGACATCAAAAATTCATAGGGATTCTTCTTGAAACGCATGTCAGTTAGTTGCAACCGGTCGGTAATGCGGGATAAATTGAACGCATATAAGACCTCCGACAGTGCGCTATACCACACAGGGTATACGCAAAAAAATTTGAATAATCGAAATTCAATTAAACAGCTGTCTGAAAAACAGAAAAACTCCCTTTTTGTATGAACCCCGCTGTTAACGCATTCACATAGCCTTTGTTTAAATCATGGAACATTTTGATTGCTATCATTTTTCGAGAAAATCAATCGGTATTCCTGTGGCATGTCAAATCTCTTAGTGAATATCTTCGCGAATCACAAGAAACGTTTATTTTAATTATCCTTCACAGAATATACTTATTGCAAAAACATTTAAATCTTATGGGACTTAGCGATAATTTAAATTGCCACAACGCGGAACTGGTAATTATTGTTATATAAAAAATATATAAATATATGAATTCATAAACCGTTGGTTGGTGGTTAAACGATTTCAGATGCAACCAGTCTCTTAATTAATCAATACCAATTACGAAGACCACAAAAACTGACTTCTTACATTTATATAATTATACCCTCCCAGGAGCATGAAGTTGGTGTAAACGCTTAAAATACATCATTTAAACAATGAATCTTTCAAAGCGATATGACAACGTCAGTAGAACATATTTTCATGGCTCCTTTTTGTGTCGGATCTCCAAAACCTTTCATAATATTTAGGGTATGTTATATCGGGATTATTTCCATCCTGTGCTGAAAATTTCATGACAACTATTTTAGGTGTGACCAGAAAATTACTCTGACTTATTTCTACGATAAAGGTAAATATATTGCTACGACTTTTGCTATAAAATAAATTTAAAATTATGTAGCTCTACAGATTTAAATAATTTCAAGTTGCTTGAAAAGATAATATGACCAAAATTGATA